>JACEEZ010004326.1:80579-95579 GCA_016584305.1 Chionoecetes opilio | reverse complement strand
TTTGATTTTGTCACCCTCTGTAGTGAAGATTGCTCTGTCCAGTGGTCACGCGCTGGTAAGTAGTGAAGATATTGTGATTGGTGGTGATGATACGAGGAATGAACCAATCAGCTGCCCCGTAGAATAGAAGGGGAGGCAGGGGGTGTGGCTTCCTTAGTGCATTTTGACCATAATAAAAAAAATAGACTATAGTTAAGTAAGAATAATTGCTCATAAAGATCTGCTGTTTCATTTGATGAAAGGTACATGAATCTATCTTGTATAAAAATGATAATACTTATTACAAGTGTGGGATAGTTGTTGTTATCAAATATAAAAGTAATAAGAAATAGTATAAATGGCAGAAGTGTTTATTGACTGACATTAGATTTAGTGATGAAAAAAATATTGTCATTGAAAAAATATAGATGGAAAAAAAAAATACATAGGTATATAAAAAAAAAATTACAGTAAAGGTAGACACGTTCACATGAAGGAAAACTGACCAGGTATCAATTATATTCTCGGAAACTGTGTGAATATAAATAATAAGTGAGATACAAAAGTTACTGAATGACAACGAGTAAATAGAGAGCAAAGGCGCGGTAAATCGAGTCTGAAAAAAAACAAAAATAAAACTTAAACTGCAGAATAAACCAGCAGATGAATATGAAAAAAAGGAACTAGTGAAGGGCGGCAAAGACACGAGTTAGCTGTGGGAATCATGAATGTTCAACCTCTCACAGTGAAGGCAACACCTGCTGGCCGCTGTTTTACAAGTATATTGCCTCACTTGAATAATTCCAAATGTTGATGAGTGTGATGGGGAGGGTGATGGGGGCCTGTGTGTATGTGTGTGGGGGTGTGGGTGAGTGGGGGAAGGGGGGATGTTTGCGTGATACAAGTTTCGGATTGTCCCACGAAGCGAAGAAACACATAACAAAAATGGAAATACACAAAACACACACAGACAATTCCCACATGCCATCGTTCATTGGTGATCACTGTCTGTTCACTTCATGAGTTTCAGTTTTCGGTGACCTCTTTGATCACTATGACAGTGAGTATAAAACAGGAAGCTTGTGATTTATTTATATTTTGGGGGAGGGAAGGGGAGGGGATCCAACATTAAGGGCTCAGAGTAGGCTACAATGAAAAATTATATTGCGTCTAATTTCCCCCCACCCTTGAGGGTGTGACCCCCCCCCCCCATTGAAGGTGCGCCCCTCTTTTCCAGGGTATAATCCTTCATTACCATGTAAATGAGTGTGGTTTGGCGTGAACCATTATCAAAGATGATGGCGTGTTTTTACTGCCGCTTTGACGGCACGGCGGCCTTATTAGTATAATGGTGGCGGTGGTGGTGGTGGTGATAGTGCCTGGTTGTGGTGATGGTGGTGGTGAAGGTAGTGGTTGTATTGGTTGTGGTGGTGGTTGTGCCTAGTGGGTGTGGTGGTGATGGTGGTTGTGGTGGAGGTGCCTGGTAGTGGTGGTGGTGGTGGGGGTGGTGTTGGAGATGGTGGTACTGGGATCATGTGGTGTTGGTGGTGCTTTATCGCTCAATCGCATAAATATGTTAAATCATATATATATACATTGTTCAATCGTATAATATTGATACATCTCGTAGGAGCCATTTATTTGCAAAATATGTTTTACTAGCCGCAAAGCCGCCCTCCGGGCGGACTTTTTGGCTAGCTCCTGCGGAGGGCTATTGGTGGTGGGCCGAAGCCCCACCAAACACGGACTCTCCAGATAGCCCCTTCTAACTTTCCTGAAATCATGGATGTAGAAATGTATGTATTCCCCCCACCCATTCACTCACCCATTACCCATCACCCCCCACCCATTCACTCACCCATTACCCATCACCCCCCACCCATTCACTCACCCATTACCCATCACCACACACACATTCACTCACCCATTACCCATCACCCCCCCCCCTATTCCCTCACCCATCACCCATCACCCCCCACCCATTCACTCACCCATCACCCCACACCCATTACCCATCACCCCACCCATTCACTCACCCATTACCCATCACCCTACATCAAGGTTTCCTCAATTCTCGCAACCCACTTTTTTTTTCACAATTATCGCTAATAGGCTGCTAAAAAAAAAGAAGAAAAAAAGTGATCGGATCATCTCATAATTGGGCTTAAAACCTTCCCCTGGTCAACCCGGTTCCAAAAATGTGCCATATGAGGTGATTGCGCCACGGGGGGCGGAACCTATACCAGACACACACACACACACACACACAGACAGACAGACAGACAGACACACTTTCGCTTATATTTACCATTACCCATCACCCCCCACCTATTCCCTCACCCATCACCCCCCACCCATTCACTCACCCATCACCCCACACCCATTACCCATCACCCCACCCATTCACTCACCCATTACCCATCACCCTACATCAAGGTTTCCGCTTATATTTACCATTACCCATCACCCCCCACCTATTCCCTCACCCATCACCCATCACCCCCCACCCATTCACTCACCCATCACCCCACACCCATTACCCATCACCCCACCCATTCACTCACCCATTACCCATCACCCTACATCAAGGTTTCCTCAATTCTGACAACCCACTTTTTTTCTCTCACAATTATCGCTAATGGGCTGCTAAAAAAAAAAAAAAAAAAAAAGGGATCGGATCATCTCATAATTCGGCTTAAAACCTTCCCCTGGTCAACCCGGTTCCAAAAATGTGCCATATGAGGTGATTGCGCCACGGGGGGCGGAACCTATACCAGACACACACACACACACACACACACACACACCACACACACAACACACACACACACACACACACACACACACACACACACACACACACACACACAGACAGACAGACAGACAGACAGACACACTTTCGCTTATATTTACCATTACCCATCACCCCCCACCTATTCCCTCACCTATCACCCATCACCCCCAACCCATCAACCCCCACCCATTCACTCACCCATCACCCCACACCCATTACCCATCACCCCACCCATTCACTCACCCATTACCCATCACCCTACATCAAGGTTTCCTCAATTCTCGCATCCCACTTTTTTTTCACAATTATCGCTAATAGGCTGCTAAAAAAAAAAGAAAAAAAAAAGTGATCTAATCATATCATAAGTGGGCTTAAAACCTTCCCCTGGTCAACCCGGTTCCAAAAATGTGCCATATGAGGTGATTGCGCCACGGGGGGCGGAACCTATACCCCACACACACACACACACACACAGACACACACACACACACAGACAGACAGACAGACAGACAGACAGACAGACACACTTTCGCTTATATTATTATGGAAATATATAAAAAACATTTAGTCGCATAAATCCGTATCGATACCGTTTAATCATAAAATATGGTATTAGTAAGAATATTTGATCTTATAGAATCCGTAAGATAAAAATTTTAAATTGTTAAGAAAAAAAAAATAGAAAAGAAAAAAATACAGATGATTGGCTAAATATTTCTAAAACGATTAATCCTATAATAATGCCAAATTACAAGCAATCGTTAAATCACTGAATAACATTTAGTCATGTAGATATTATATAGATTACACTGGGGAACAAAGGTCTGACAAGGTCTGGTCTGGTCTGGTTTTCAAGGTCTGACATAGTACCGTTGAAATGTTCATCTTTGGTGAGCTGTCGGTTTTGTGGACCATCAAACACACCGGCCTTGATTTTTTCAATTGACAGTCCAGGAAATGCCAAGATGATGTACTTCAAACAGTCGCCATCAGTTGACAATGCTTTTACAAATTGTTTCATGAGACCTAGTTTTATGCGCAGAGGTGGGAATATTATTTTCTTCCTGTCAACAAGTGGCTCATGTACAATGTTAGGATCTCCAGGTTTAAGATCAGATCTCGGAGGCCAATTCGTCTGAACCCAATGCTTCTCTCGAGCTCTGCTATCCCACATACAGAGAAAGCAGGGATACTTTGTGTATCCACGTTGTTGACCAAGAAGGAAAGGACACCATTTTAAGGTCAACACAGATGATCCAATTGTGTTTGTCATATTGCAATAACTCAATGACTCTCTTTACATCTCCATATTCTTCACGAAGACAGACCGAATGCCCAATAGGGACTGCGCCAAACAAATTGCCATTGTGTAGAAGTTTTACTACAGCTCACAAGTGGAGTTTTGCTTATCTGGAGGGTAAGCTGTGGAGAAAAAACTTGACGTGCTAGAAAAAAACTGACTACAGATTTGGAATCAGCATGCCAATTTTAGTCTAAATAAGCTCAAAAATCTAACTCAACAATTTTTTTTTTTCAAATTGTTCCCCAGTGTTATTTGTTAAGTGCTTTATTGAAAAATTAACTTTAATTGCATCGTAACGTTTGATCGTATTGAAACTAATTCCGTACGAAAATTTAATCGATAAGATACGTTTTTATTGCAAAAGATCGGTATTGCGCATATAGTATTTTTGTTAACTCATAAGATCGTACTTTGATATAAAGACAGTTTAATTGCATAATAACATTAAATAATATTATGACCAATTCATTGCGTAAATTCGTTATACAGGGTGTAACACGAGTTTCTGCAAATATTGATACTGGTGAAAGAACATGTAATTCTAAGCACAAAATATTCTATAACCATATGCTTTTTGAAGCTTCCTTTAGACGTTAGATGAAGTTAGAAAAATTAGCGCGGCCAGTAATTTCACCATGGCAGGCGCTTGCCGCTCGGTGACATTTTGAATGATTTAATCATAATGTTTACTAGTAATGGAGCATTACATTATCTTATAACAACACAATTGGTATTAATGGGCATTTTATTACTAAATAAGCAGTACATGAGAACAGCAGGGCTGTAATAAACAATACTGTACAAGGCTAAGTGGGCAATGCGTCGGGGCGGGGGAGGAAGGAGGGACTAGGGTGCGAGGCCTCACGCCTATCACTGAGTCACGTGTTCCATCCTACCCCTCCCTGACACGATGCCATGTAGCCTTTTACAGTATTGTTTATTACAGCCCTGCTGTTTAAATTCTTTAAGATGAGTTTTCAAGTATTCCTTGTTATGCCAATATTTTTCGGCTCGTGCAGAAAAAAAATGATAAACAACATTTTATTAAGAACTGTTTCAGTTATTGTAGTGAAGTGTAATTATGATATGACCCGAAGAAGCACAGGGAATTTACAGTAATTGATAGATCATTTTGGCTCAAAGTGCAGAAAAAGTGACAGGGCTAGAGACAGCCTTTTTTTTATATTTGTGCCTATAGCGCCTGTAGGCAGTGACCCAGGATTCGGATAGTAGGCTCTGGAGGTTCACTTGAGGGCTGTGATGGTTGGGTCTCGCCCGTGGTGGTGCAGACAGGATTTTTATAGTGACACCTGTGATTAGAGGCTCATGCCGCTCCCCTGTGTCCTCCGATGCAGTCGCAATCGTAGGTAGAGTTAATGGGCAGGGTATTACGAGTTAATAAACACGCAACCATAATCTGGTGGCGTTAGCCTTGAATGTTCCTCATTGTAATACTATGTTATTGTTATGGTGCGTCCACACTGGCAACATTTTGTCTACAGAAAAGTTGAAAACACTGCGCGAAACACAACAGCCGACATTTGGAGACATGTCTACAACAATGTAAGAGACAGTGTGTGCTACAATGTTGGCGAAATGTTGGCAACAAGAAAAGACTTTGTGAGGCCGCCCACACTCGTCTCTGGAGGCGTGAAGGTCATGTCGGTGTGTGAGGACGCCTTGGCGGCAGCTACTGCCGTAGTGATTTTGTGTGGGCATCGGAGGAGACGTCGACGTAGAGTCTGGGCGAGAACATATTATCTTACCTGAAATCCAGCGTCATATGTCCTGTGTGGCGTGTGTTTGTCTGCTAGAAATAGCATGCTGTTGAATGCGTACCACTGGCTAATGTACGCATCATTAGCTCCATTGCCAGATTTTCTCTCCTTTGTTTTCTTCAGATCTCTTCTGAACTGTGTAATAAGGTTTTTCCTTTTTCTGTCTGCCTCATCTTTCTCCCGTTTCAGAATTGCTGCGATTTCACGCCACGCATCGGCCCTCTTAAATCTATGTTTATATAGAATATGGGTAGGTTCCCAGAGCAAAGTGTGTCCGCGGTAACAATCGATCAATTGTACCGTCTGTTCCCTCGTCCACTCCATGGTTTTGTCCTAAGTAGGCCTACAACGAGTGAACCAGCCGTCGCTGTTGGTGTGTGTCTGTGTGTCTGCCCAGATATCTCCCCCAACATTAACTCGTCCACACCGGTGTTACCAACGTATCGCCTACACATCAGTACCAACATGTCTACAACATTGAATCATTTCCGACCTCACAACTTGTTGCCTACTATGTTTTACTTTGTGTTTCCAACATGTTTTGTTGCCAGTGTGGACGCAACGCTTTCTATAATTTCTGATTGGGGCAAAGCAAACCTTGTTTTGTTCAATGCCTCAAAAACCCAATTTCTTCACCTATCTACTCGACAATACCTACCAGATAACTATCCCCTCTTCTTCAATGACACTCAACTGTCTCCTTCTTCTACAATGAACATTCTAGGACTATCCTTTACTAAAAATCTGAACTGGAAATCTCACATCTCATCTCTTGCTAAAACAGCTTCTAAGAAGTTAGGTGTCCTGTTGCGTCTGCGTCCTTTTTTTTCTCCCTCACAATTGCTTGCTCTCTACAGGGGCCTTATCCGCCCATGTATGGAGTATGTCTCACATGTTTGGGGAGGATCCACTCATACAGCTCTCCTAAACAGGGTTGAGTCAAAAGCTTTTCGTATCATCAACTCCTCTCCTCTGACTGAAAGTCTTCAATCTTTAAATCACCACCGCAATGTTGCTTCTCTTGCTCTCTTCTACCGTTATTTTCATGCTCACTGCTCTTCTGAACTTGCTAACTGCATGCCTCCACCCCTCCCGCGGCCTCGCTGCACAAGATTTTCTACTCATTCTCATCCCTATTATGTCCATCTTCCTAATGCAAGAATTAATCAGTATCATTACTCTTTCATCCCTTTCACTGGTAAACTCTGGAACTCTCTTCCTGTTTCTATTTTTCCACTTTCCTATGACTTAAATCTTTTCAAAAGAAGAGTAACAAGACACCTCCCGAACTAAATTGGCTCACCCTTCTTTTTTATTTTATTCTCTTACTGTCTTCTTTATAGGGACTGGCAACTAAGCGGGCTTTGTGTTACCCATATGTGTTGTGCCCTTGGCCAGTTCCTTGTGATGTAAAAAAAACAAAAAAAAAACAACATTATACTTACGTACATATTGTGATGGTGAAAAAAAACACGGCCCACTGGAATTAAACGGATCTGAATTTGAATTTTCCTCCTCCGCTACTATAATAACCTCTGGGTCTCCAGCACTCCAATTCACACACAAAGGAAAGCAAAGAAAAGGTATATTTACATATAACCTGAAGTTATCTAGCGTTTGTTGTTCTCTCTCTGTGTCACATTAGTCAACCCGCCCACTGTTTCGCCGCGCGCGCACGCACGCACGCACGCACGCACGCACGCACGCACGCACGCACGCACGCACGCACGCACGCACGCACGCACGCACGCACGCACGCACGCACGCACGCACGCACGCACGCACGCGCCGCGCCGCGCGCACGCACGCACGCACGCACGCACGCACGCACGCACGCACGCACGCACGCACGCACGCACGCACGCACGCACGCACGCACGCACGCACGCACGCACGCACGCACGCACGCACGCACGCACGCACGCACGCACGCACGCACGCACGCACGCACGCACGCACGCACGCACGCACGCACGCACGCACGCACGCACGCACGCACGCACACTCTCCTGGGTGTTCCGTAGTGTAGTGGTAAGCACGCTCTGTTCACAAACGAGAAGTCCCGATTTCGATCCCCGGGCGGAGCGGAGAAAGATGGGTCCCCTTAAAACCCAAGTCCCTGTCCACCCAGCAGTGAATGGGTACCGAGTGTTAGCCGGGGGTTTGTGTTCAACCTCCCGGGGGGGTGGCTTCCCCCAACACTAAGCACTAAGGAAGGAAAATAAAAAAATATGTACATATGGATACGGGACCATACTGGTGTAGCTTAGGCCCTGTAAAATACAACTAGACCAATACAACTAGGTAAATACACACAACACTCCACTCCCATCCACATCACAGCACCTTCTATCACTCTTTGCCACTCTACTTCAAAGCAACTCTTTTTACTCCATGAAACAAACACTGAGTCCACTTTAATCCTCTCTATCAAGTCAGTTCGATCAAGGAAATAAAGGCAATCATGCATCACCGCCGCCACCCTTCCAATCACTCGTTCCCTCCAGGACTGACTCACACATCCACAATTAGTCATGAGTCTCTTTTCCCCTCCCTCCGCAACCGGAGAGTAATATGTAGGTTTACGTTTCTTTGTCTTTTAAAAAATAATGTGAAGGGGGAGACGGTAAAGAGGGGAAAAGGGTAATAGTTCGTTTGCAATTTATTTTATTCCTTCTCATACGTCGGTTTGGCTTTTCATTTCTCCGCGTATAAAGGAGATGTTAGTAAATAACTGCGCAACGTTTTCTTACTTTAAAAGTCACCATTGTTTACTTTCTCGTATATCACAAAGGATGTAAAATATCCATTTCCACACACATAAGTTTCCTACTCCACTTTCGCTTTCTTTTTCTTCCTTCTTCCTCTACCTTACTTAATTCTTCACTCTTCCTCTCCTTCTTTATTTCCTGACTCGTTCTATTCCTCCGTCTCCTCCACCCTCGTTCGAATTCTCCTTCCTCCTATCCTTCCTTTCTTATCTTGTCTCCTACCTCTTCCTCTCCTTCCTCCCTCACCCCCTCACCCTCCCCCCGTACTGTAAGCTAGCTCGGGTAAATAACTGGCCCCCAAGTGCGAGGTCCCGCCGGTCTCGTAACTTGCTGCCTTATATTAATCCTCAGCCTGGGAGAGAAAGTGCGTCTTCACCGCAGCGAGAACCCAGGTTTGTGGCGGAATTGCCGTGAAATGTGGCCGAGTTAGTGAGTTAGTGTTCCTCTGGGCTGCCTCGGCGTCACTTAAGATTCACACTCATTCCTCCTTCCCCTTATATTTTACCTCTGCTTTATCTTGCTCCTCAAATTTAATCCTGTATGATTCATGGGTTGTAAATACCTTGAATGCTTCAGTATTTCATTTTGCTTTTTTTATTTATCTGTTTTCTTTCACTTTTGGAGTTGTTTTCTATCTCTCATAGGATGTTACAATGTGTGAGTGTATTTCTGCGATTATTAAAAAGCCTTAATTGGATTAATTGCTTCAGTATTTCATTTCGATATTTTGATATGTTTTCATTTTCTTGTAACTTTTTCCCTCTCCATCAAATGATGTTAGTGTGTGCGTATGTTGGTGATTACTAAAAACATGTTGTAAATATATGTGTATGTATTCACGTATGTCAAAAGTAAATTGTGAGTTAGTAAGATGATGAGTAAGCTATAAATAAACATAAAACTACATGGAAGGTGAGTAAGTGTGAGTAGAGTAAGTGAGTAAGACCACATAAGAATGCCACTAAGCTTACTCATCTCATTAATTGATAACTTCGGTGACTCATAACATTAAATACTCGCTTGAACACCGATCCAGACGAGGCTCAGGTGGACGAGATGAATCACTGTGGTTGAGTGAGAATAAATAATTGAATAATAAGTAACTATATAATTGATAATAAATGTGTAAGTAAACAAATAGGATTAAAATGTGGATTAAATTTTAAAATGCAAAAGTTTTGTATTAAGCTTCAAAGATGGTGCAAAAAAAATCTAAAATTTATGATGGGGGTGGTGGTGATGGTAGGAGTTAAAATATGAGGAAAGAAGAGAGGTGTGTGGAAGTTCCATGTTTGTGTAGTTAATGGCTCGATTGCTCCTCATGTGCATCTCCTTAAATATGAAGGTCAACTCAAGTTTTCATACTGCATTTTTTTTTTTCTCTCTCTCTCTCTCCTCTCTCTCTCTCTCTCTCTCTCTCTCTCTCTCTCTTCTCTCCTCTCTCTCCCCCTCTCTCTCTCTCTCTCTCCTCCCTCTCCCCCCCCTCTCTCTCTTCTCTCTCTCTCTCTCTCTCTCTTCTCTCCTCTCTCTCTCTCTCTCTCTCTCTCTCTCCCTCTCTCTCTCTCTCTCTCTCTCTCTCTCTCTCTCTCTCTCTCTCTCTCTCTCTCTCTCTCTCTCTCTCTCTCTCTCTCTCTCTCTCTCTCTCTCTCTCTCTCTCTCTCTTCCTTCCTCCATCCTGGGCCATATTAATTACATAATCATGCCTGCCTGCCTTCCTTTTTTTTATTTACCTTACAAAACTTCGCTTCTAAATCTCACATTCCTTTCCTGAACTCTATTTTTTTTTCTTTACATATTCTTTAGTATTACTGTATTCACCCATACATATCTTCCAATTTTTCCTTCCTTCCTTCCTCTCTTTCACTGATCTTCCAAAGCTCCTATATGCATCTACGTACTAATTATCTTGGTATTCAATCCCGTATCCTCTTTCCTTCTCTTCATTCCTTTTTCCTTCCACTGCTGCACTGGTTCTTCCTTTTCTAACGACCCATCTTTTTCTATTCCCCTCCGCGTTCTTTCTTTCTTCCTTTTACCGCAGCGTCTTCTCGGAAATGAAAGAACATTAGTCTCTGTCATTCCTGCACAAAAGGGTGACATTAACGTGGCATTGAAAGTCTTCCCAAACACCGGAACTTGCCGAGGACAAGCCTAGAGGGTGTTACTATAGGGTTGAGGAGTGACAATGTATATATGTTCCCCCATTCAAGTAAATCCTTCAAAATGATGAAAGAAGAAAATGGAAAGGGGAAGTTTATTGCTGCCAATATAATGCGTCTTGAGTTTACATCATTCTGTTACCTTGAATACATGGCATATGAGAGGTGAAAGAGAATTGTGAATATAATGATGCACTGAATTTAGTTGTGAGAGGAAAGCCCATATAGTGTATCGGTGATTTTCTATAGGTTAAAGTAATACAATATTTAAAGAGTTAGCACCACGTACTTGTATAACTCGTATAACTCCTGTTTAGGGAATGCAGTCTAAAAGTGTTACTATGCAGGTGGATGCAGGTGCAGCGATTTCTCTTATTTCAAAGTGTACGTATCAGAAACTGTTGTGTTTAGTGATATACCTCTAGATCGGTTTAAAACAAGGCTTACTACGTACACTGGTGAAGTTATGAAAGTTCTCGGAAGTGCTGAAATGGATGTTCAGTACGGTGGTCAACGAGCCAGATTGCCCCTGATGGTGTTAATTTTTTTTTTTTTTTTTACATCACAAAGAACTGGCCAAGGGCACAACAAAAATGGGTAACACAAAGCCTGCTTAGTTGCCAGTCCCTATAAAGAAGACAGTAAGAGAATAAAATAAAAAATAGGGGTGAGTCAATTTATTTGGGAGGTGTCTCGTTACACTTCTTTTGAAAAGATTTAAGTCATAGGAAAGTGGAAAAATAGAAACAAGAAGAGAGTTCCAGAGTTTACCAGTGAAAGGGATGAAAGAGTAAAGATACTGATTAGCTCTTGTATTAGGAAGATGGACAGAATAGGGATGAATGAGTAGAAAGTCTTGTGCAGCGAGGCCGCGGGAGGGGGTGAGGCATGCAGTTAGCAACTTCAGAAGAGCAGTGAGCATGAAAATAACGGTAGAAGAGAGCAAGAGAAGCAACATTGCGTCGGTGATTTAAAGATTGAAGACAGTCAGTCACAGGAGAGGAGTTGATGAGACGAAAAGCTTTTGACTCAACCCTGTTTAGGAGAGCTGTATGAGTGGATCCTCCCCAAACATGTGAGACATACTCCATACATGGGGCTGGCATTGGTGTTCGGCGTAACGAGATTCCGTCAATTTGTGTATGGCAGAAAATTTACCTTAATCACGGACCACAAACCGCTGGCTCACTTATTTGGACGGAATGCCTAGATCCCTGCTATGGCGTCTCCACGTGTGCGGCGATGGCCACTCACACTGTCTGCCTACAATTATGACATTCAGTACAAGAAAGGATCTGATATTCCCAATGCAGATGCCCTTAGCCGTCTTCCCTTACCTGGCCTACCACGTGTATACGTGTGTACTCATACCCCTGAAGAGCTGGTTCTTGTGATCACCATGCTAAATTCAGAATCGGTAGTGAATGTCGATGTTGTCAGAAAAAGTACAAGACAAGAGTCCACTCTGTCACAAGTTCTGCAATGGGTGCGGTGGGGATGGCCAGAGAAAGACCCTGGTGGAGTCTATAGCCCTTATTTCACCAGGCGGCATGAAATATCAGTGGAGGGATGTCTTGTGTGGGGCTCACGAGTGATTATACGTGAACGCACACGAGAGGCAGTGCTTGGACTCTTGCATGACACACACATTGGCATGACAAGAGTAAAAGCTACATGTCGCAGTTACGTGTGGTGGCCTAACATTGATAAGGACATTGAAATTGCTGTAAAGACTTGTTTGGAATGTGATAAATATAAACATGAACCTCCGGTTGCAAAACTCCACCCATGGGAGTGGCCTGCGGTGCCCTGGTCTAGATTACACGTTGACCATGCTGGACCATTCTTGGGAAAGCTTTTCCTCATAGTAATTTATGCTCATTCTAAATGGCTTGAAGTAAAGTTGTTACCCAACACGTCCACTGCTGTTACTGTTGATGCGCTAAACACGAGTTTTGCTACCCATGGTCTCCCTGTGACATTGGTCAGTGATAACGGAACTGCCTTTACAAGTGAAGATTTCAGAACTTTTTGTCGGACAAGTGGAATTAAGCACATCAAATCGGCGCCAAGACACCCCTCTACGAATGGACTTGCTGAAAAAGCTGTTCAAATCTTCAAGTCCAGCATCAAGAAGATGAACGAATCCTCCTCTACCTCTGAACGCGCGTATAAACAGGTTTTTGTACAAATACCGCAACACTCCTCACAACACCACACGGGAGACTCCATCTCGCCTGCTGATGAACAGGGAGGTACGAAACCACCTCTCTATGATTCAGAGTGATTTAAACTATCGGGTTCAGAAGAGACAGGCTGCGCAGTGCGACTCCCATGCCAGGCGGGCTACTACTAGGTACTTCGTGGAAGGCGACAAGGTATATACGCATTGTGGGGGGCCTAAGGTAACCTGGATTCCCGGAATAGTCCACTCCCCACCGGTCCCATTTCCTACAGGATTGAGATGGAGGATGGGCGTGTGATCAGGAGGCACGTTGACCATATACGCACCCGCCACACCAGTGCCTCGGCTACCGGACCGCAAGAGTTCGAGTCGATTCTGCAGGATTTAGTAATGGAGCCACAGGTAACTGATAACACACCCACTACCACTGATGATCAACCGCCAGTTTCTCCAAGGCCTGGAGCTTCCGCTCCGGAGATTCCGTCTCCAGGCACTCCGGCTGGCCCGGATGCTGCTGCCGTGCCCGAAGCTGTGGCTCCCAGGCATTCGGGACGCATTAGACGAGCACCTGATCGTTTAGGTTACTGATGCTGTGTAACATATGTTTTATCTTGTATGTATATGCACTGTGCTATTGAGGTAATTTTTGTTCATGTACTGTTTGCAATTTTAAGGGGGAAGGAATGTTATATCGGGGAATTAAGGTTTACTGTGTGGTTTGGGATTCATTAAATTTCGAAAGAGGTTCCGGAATTGCCTTGATTTAATGTATGCTTTGTTGGAGCAGTGAGAAGGTGGACGCCTCGGCTTACACATTAAACTAAGAGCCACTCCTCGAGTTTCCATTCAATCCGCCACCTACTACAGCTACCATTCCCTTTACTATATATATACTATTTAAAATATATATATAATATATATATATATAATATATATATATATATATATATATATATATATATATATATATATATATATATATATATATATATATATATATATATATATATATATTATGTAATATTGCTGTAGATGTAGTAATTCTGATAATGGTAATATAAAAACTATCTAGAAGTAGATGTATTAGATAATGGCGAGGATGTGTTTATTCCGCGTAGTCAAGGATAACAGTAAAACACAGGGTAGTGATGAGCACTGTTTGTGGCTCTGAAGCAGGGCTCTGCCCGTCACCTCATGGCAATCGATCTAACACCGTGTCGGGAACTCTTCACGCCACGCTACTATGGTGTCGCCACTAAACACTATTGTGGCGCCACCAGCTATGTCATTAACACATTTTCGCCATGGAGGTGGAAGAAGCAACATTTGCCTCTATGTTGTACGCGGCACCATAAAAGTTCCTTGCCTCTACACCACAAATCTGGTCACGTCTGAAAGGTTACATTTGAATCCATTTTAAGATTTGGTGCGGCGTTACCTGAGCCTTAAGCGGCCAACACACGATCAATAATATTGATCAATATTTTGGGTATGATCGTGTGTGGTAGCTTCAAAAATATTGATCAATATTTTCCAAGTCTCTCCTGATACCTCAAGAAGGAGTCAGGTGCCACAAAAATGATGATTGTGAAGAATTTGCATGTGGCTTCAACTTCTTGTTCCGATTACTATACTCAGTTGATTTTACTTTCCAAAAGGCTGGAAGGTTCCGGTACACTTCAATAAATATAAGAATTAACTTGCTAGTTAATTCTTGAATTCATTGAAGTGTACCGCAACTTTCCACCCCTTTGGAATGTAAAATCAAATGAGTATAGTGATCGGAACAAGAAGTTGAAGTCACATGCACATTCTTTTCGGTTCAACAACCATCTCTTCGTCCAACATCTCCTTTGACGTTATTATTTAATTTTTCCTTTCTACTGCCAATGCTAGCGCAAGCAAAATAACACCATCACAATCCGCACCCATGGTCTGATGCTGGCAGCTTGACGTCAGCTCCCAACTGAATATTGACCAATGTTATTGAACCGTTTGTGGCCGCAGTATTTTCTTACAGTTATTGATATC
>JACEEZ010004326.1:68079-70579 GCA_016584305.1 Chionoecetes opilio | reverse complement strand
GATGTGCAGCAATGTGGATAGTTCACTGGCCAACGAAGGGAGTCGTCAATGATTATATGAATGCCTTTGTAGATTATGTGCTTTCCAAGATGACCGTTTCGAGCAACGTATTTGTAGTGTTTGACAAATATCACAAGAAAAGCATCAAGAACAGCACAAGGGCTGCACGATCTGTTGGAGTGCAGCATTGCAAGGAACATGTCATTACGCTGACAACGCCAATTCCCTCCCGAGACGTTGTTCTCAATGTGGCACACAACAAGGAGCAGTTCATTGAGATGATCACTGAGGAACTTCTAGATAGGACACAAGGACTCCGGTTACCAAACAGACTTGTTGTCACAGGGAAAGCTGATACTCCTGTTGAGGTCTGGCAAGGTGTACGAGTGGAGAGATCAGATTTGCAAACTAATCATGAGGAAGCAGACGTCATCATTCCACACCAGGTTGTCCAGTTTGTTTCTAACACCAGAAAGACTATTAAAGTAATCTCAGATGACACAGACGTGTTTGTATTGCTTGTACATTACTACCTCTACTGTCAACTCTCTGCATGCCTTGTCATGGAACCGACTTCTCCTGAAAGGACTTCAGTGAAAATTGGAGACACCGTAATAAAACACCAGGCTATTGTCCCACAGCTGCTGGCAGCACATGCGTTGACAGGATGCGACACAGTTGGTTGCTTTTTTGGAATTGGAAAAATCAAAGCAGTAAAAGTCCTAAAGGCAGGATATAAACTGGACGGCATAGGACAACCTGAAGCCCAACACGAGACAATAATTCGAGAAGCACCCAATATATTGCAGCATGCTATGGAGAGAAAGTTGGACCAAACGACAGCATGTCAGATATCCGATACAGACATTGGATCTCCAGCATAGGCAGAAAACGTGCTGCGTCAGTTCACCAACTGAAGACTCTTCCTCCTACAAGTGAAGTGTTTGTCGAGAACGTGAAAAGGGCACATTTTCAAACATGCATTTGGGGGTCAGCACTGACTGGCGAGGCACCAGATATAGACCCTCTGGAGAACGGCTGGGTATCTGATGACGATTTCGGTGTATTAATGCCAGTGACCCACCACCACAAACGGAAATTGCTCCAGCAGCTGTTATGAAGCTGATCCAATTTGGCTGCTCAAGCGAAACATCATGCTCAACTGAGAGGTGTGGATGTGTGGCTGGTCAGATGTCCTGTTCTGCTTTTTGTCGCTGTCGAGCAGAAATAAGAACATGTCGGTATTGCTGGACATTGCTGAAACAACGGATAGAGGATGCCAATGACTCGGATGAAGATGGAAGTAATGATGAGGATGACAGTGATGACTGATGTGTTTGATTATATGAGAGTTTCCTCATTGGACGCTACTGCAATAGATCTCGTCTCTAAGACACTTGTGTATTTTGTTATGTTCTAGTGGGAATAGATTAGCTTAATCCCTTGGATTAATGAAATTCTGTGGATATAAAGCTGATTATTCTCTGTAAATATGTTAATGTATACGCTACTCATTTTTGCGGCCATCTTAGATTGGGTATTCAGAAATATTGTTATTTTACTTTTCCCAGTCTAATTGGATGGTTTAATCTAATTTTTTGTTATGTATTATTAGTCTATTTTTCAGACCGCATAATTAAAAGTGTCTATTGTAATTTCATTTGTGTTATTGGATTCCTTGACCAGAAAAACCTATGGTTAGACACCAAAATGACTGTTTCAAAGTTATCAATATAAAACCATTACTACGTTGGTGTATTATATATATTAGCCGCCATCTTGAATTTCTCAAAATGCTCAAGGGTGCGATAATTGCACCCGACGGATTCTTATTAATGGCACACTCAGTGATCAAAATCCGCAGAGAACAATTATGCACCACAAATTCCAAGGTTCCCCCCCTGGCTGCTGGACTAAACAGGCATGCCTCACCGTTACCGAGCGTCTCGAGTTGCCTAGCGGGAATAGTTATACCTACCACTACCTGCATGCAAAATACATTTCATATTATTGAAGCATGTAAGAACGGGTCCCTATAACAACAGGAAGACGTAACAGATTTAAGATTGTTGGAAAATAACTTCCCTCAAGCAAAGCCCAACACTTCTGTCATTGTGTGGTAAGCATGTGCACTGCACTGCCCGCCAGTATTGTAGACAGTGTGACAATTACAAGTGTAGAAGAACACGAGTAAATAAGTATTTTGGCTCTAATCCGGAACTGACATAAGTACTCTCAGGCTTCCAAATAACTTATCCGTATGTATCAATGAAATTTCCCTCTTTTGAGGTGGTTGCGGTTGTCTAGTTTTTTTTAATGCTTATATTTACTATTTAAATTTATTATATACATATATTTTTATCCCTTTCGTGTAGAATTTCCGTACATATTTTCCATATTGAAGGTGTTTTTTTCTGTTCATGCCCGCTTATGCTATTTTTTTAACAGTTATTATTAATTAATATAAATTAATACAGATGGGTTAAACAGTAGTTTAGTT
>JACEEZ010004326.1:60579-65579 GCA_016584305.1 Chionoecetes opilio | reverse complement strand
GACTTTAGCTTCTTTTATCATTTTGTTGATATATTTTTGCGATTTACTAGCTTATTTTGTTATTATGCGTCTTAAGGTAAGCTTATGCGTTATGCTCATGGCTGCTAGAGTCGAAACAAAGGGTAAAAATCTATAAAAAGAAGTGCGTAACAAAATATGTATGTATGTAACAAAATGTGTAATTGTAACAATATGTGTAGGTGTAACAATATGTGTAGGTGTAACAATATGTGTAGGTGTAACAAAATGTGTAAGTGTGTAACAATATGTGTAGGTGTAACAAAATGTGTAGGTGTAACAAAGTGTGTAACAAGGTGTGTAACAAAGTGTGTAAGTGGGTAACTTTCATCTCTATAAACTGACCTCTGTATCAGTAGAGTCCCACCGGGCAGAGAATGGGAGTTATAATTAAAGTTTGCCAGTTCAAGTTGTGCGATATAATTATGGAGCGTCAATCCTCCTCCTCCTCCTCCTCCTCCTCCTCCTCCTCCTAAATTACCGCTCACGGTAATTGTATCTCGTTATTTTCCTACTTTTTTCGACTCGATTGGTTCAGCTTTTTCTTTTTACTATTATTATTTTTACTTTACAACGAACTATGTAGCGTAAGGGTACGATACTCATTACATACTACTAAGGTACTACACTACTACTACCATACTACTACACTACTTACTACTACTACTACTACTACTACTACTACTACTACTACTACTACTACTACTACTACTACTAATAATAATCTTCTTTATACCGATATTTTGGAGGCCACGCTAACACCCGGCACCTATTCATTGCTAAGTGGACATAGGCTCGGGTTTTAAGGAGACCGACTATTTTTGTCTGGTCCGCCCCAGGATCGAACCCAGGATTTCCCGGTTGTGAACCAAGCGTGCAAAAGGATCGTAGAATCCCAGGGTACTATATAAAAACTATTAACCCCTTGAGACCCAGACCGTTATTTTCATAGTAATTTGGGTACCATTAGACAATTTTGATGAATATAAGCAATATTTTATAGATATGACCTGTTTAGTATCCTTGTCCACTAGCTAATTTGGTATATTCAGTTAGTTTTCGTAATTCTATGGCTTACAGCGTACAATTATATATAGCAAAGGAAAGATCTGGGCGTGAAGGGATTAAGATCCTTAAAGGATTTAAAATCATTAATTAAGTGAACCTATTCGAGTTCTGTCCTCAAGTGACAACAAGAAACATAGGTTTTTAGAAATGTATGGTCAGTGTTTCATCACAGATCTTCGTACACATTATTTCAATGGTAGAGTTGTTAATCGATGGAACAAATTACCAGCTAATGTTATCGAGGCCAGCACAATAACTTCATTTAATAACAGACTGGACGCGAACTGTAATGTAAATGGGTTTTGATATTGCACCGCGAGTTATATTATTATGTCCCCCGGATTGATTAGTGTTAGTGGTAGCATCAGTTAGCATACTTCATATCCTCTCATTCTTCACTACGAAACTTCCATGTTCCTATCTTCTTTATGGACATGGTATCATTTTCCAATTGTTCTCATACATGTAGTTAGATAGTTAGTAGTATGTAGTTTAGCAGATACCCTCGTTATTTTCCAATAGGTCTCCTGGTATTTGCTCTTCCAATGTATTACTCACCCTTCTAAATTCTCAGTGGTCACCCAGATACTTCTTAATCGATAACTTTAATTAACGTTAATAGATAACTTTCATCGAGAATGGAAATCAAAGGGGAGACAAAAGAGGCGAGAGAGAGAGAGAGAGAGAGAGAGAGAGAGAGAGAGAGAGAGAGAGAGAGAGAGAGAGAGAGAGAGAGAGAGAGAGAGAGAGAGAGAGGAGAGAGAGAGAGAGAGAAGGAGAGAGAGAGAGAGAGAGAAGAGAGAGAGAGAGAGAGAGAGAGAGAGAGAGAGAGAGAGAGAGAGAGAGAGAGAGAGAATTTTTTTTACAAATTCAAGTTTCTCGTATATATTCATTTCAATAAATATAGGAGACTAACTCGATCCAGCCTCAATTATTACTGACCCAACATGATGAATGCATGACTTAATTAAAGAAAGAAAGAAAGAAAGAAAGAAAGAAAGAAAGGGAGAAGAACTATATAAAAAAAAGAAGGCTGGTAAGGAGAACAACGTTGGGAAAGAAAAAAGAAAGGAAAGAAGAAGGAAGAAGAGAAGGAAGGAAGGAAGGAAGAAGAAAATGAGGTGTGTAAGAAAAATTTGAAAAAAACAAAGAAAAAAAGGCTTGGAAATAATAAAACGAAAGCAAAAAAAAACAAATGTGAAAGCTGTGGAAAGTAAGAAATGCAAAGAAAGAAGCATGGGAATGGGATAGAAAAATAAAGTTTCGGGAAAGACTCGAAACGTTCCCAAGTTAGCCAAGTTAACTCCAACTTAGCTTAATTCCAAGTTAACAAGACACAAATAGTTAAGACGGTCATGGGAAACAGAAACACCAATATTAGTGCATTCCTAATGTTGTTTAGTAGGTAGTAGTAGTAGTAGTAGTTAGTAGTAGTAGTAGTAGTAGTTAGTAGTTGGGGAGGCGGTAGCAGAGTGGTATTAGCGTCACCGTGTGGCGTTCTCGAAGACCCGAGTTCGATGACGAGTGAGACCCATAAATCCACTTAAAATATTTATGCACCGTCGAGTTGCCTAAGAATACCCACATGCCCTGTCCATTAACTCTACCTTCGATTGCGAGTGCATCGGAGGCCACAAGGGGGCTGCATGAGCCTCAAATTACAGGCGTCACCATAAAAATCCTGCCTGCGCCACCACGGGCGAGCGCCAACCATCACAGCCCTCAAGTGAGCCTCCAGGGCCTACCATCCGAACCCTGGAGGTCATTGCGTACAGGCGCTATAGGCACAAATGTAAAAAAATTAATTCTAATAATAAAGTAGTAGTAGTAGTAGCTGTAGTACTAGTATTAGAAGTAGTAGTAGTAATATATGTAGTTGTAGTAGTAGTAGTAATATATGTAGTAGTAGTAATAATAATAGTAGTAGTCGTAGTAGTTGAAGAAGTAGTGTGCTAATGTAGAGGGAACAGAAGTATTTTAAGAGGTTAGTAGTAGTAGTAGTAATGGTGGTAATGGTAGTAGTAGTAGTAGCAGTGTACATTTGTAGGAACAACAATAGTTCAAATGATTAGTAGTAGTAGTTGTAATAGTAGTGGTAGTAGTAGTGGTAGTAGAAGTAGCGTTAAAGTAGTAGGGAAGACAATATTTTAAGGGGTTAGTAGTAGTATAAGTAGTAGTAGTAGTAGTAGTATAATTAATAAAAATAGTAGTAGTTGAAGTACAAATACATGAAAAGAAATGGTAATAAAAAACAAGTGGTTAAAAACATTGATGCCATCAATGATAAGAATGATATACACATAAAACAAATGAACAAATAAAAAAACCATAAATAAATAAATAAATGACATGAATGAATAAATCACAATCAACCTTTATGAAAGACTCGCCGTAGTTACAATCTTCTCATACTAATACATTTCCGTCAGTGTCGGGTTGAGTGACCTTCGAAGCGGCAATCCAGCGGTCACCACAAAGCAGGGCAGCGAAGCGCCAGCCCGGGTGCTGATTACAGGGCAGTGCTGATTTCCGCAGGTGAAGAGGAAGGAGGGGGAAGAGGAAAATGAAAGCCCTGCTGCAGAAATTACAGTGTAAACGTAATTGGTTCACTTGTGAGTGTAGAGAAAGGAAGCTGAAAAGGCTGATGGAAGTTACTGACTAGAATATAAAGAAAAAAAGAAAATGTATAATCAAATCTTGCGCCGGACTACATTTTTAGATTTATCTTCTGTATCACTCGAGGGATCATGAGCCTCCAGGGCCTACCATCCGAGCCCTGGTTGTCACTGCCTACAGGCGCTATAGGCCAAGATGAAAAAAAAAAAAAAAAAAAAACCTAGAATGGTAACTGGTTATCTTATAAACTCCAAAACTGTGAAACTCTTAGAATATAGTGGCGCAGCAATCCAGTGACTATATCCTTAGAATGGTAACTGGTCAACTTGTAAACTTGGGGTTTGGTTTGCAGGTTTGGGGAGGACGGTAGCAATGTGGCGTCTCCAAGTTGCGTTCTCGGTGACCCGAGGTCGATCCCTGATGAGAACCAAAATCTACTTAAAATATTTCTGCACTTTCGAGTAGCCTACGAACACCCACATGGTACCCATTAACTCTACCTTCGATTGCAAATATATCGGAGGACACAGGGGGGCGGCATGAGCCTCTAATCACAGGCGTCACTATAAAATCCTGCCTGCCCCACCACGGGCGAGGGCCAACCATCACAGCTCTCAAGTGACCCTCCAGAGCCTACCATCCAAGCCCTGGAAGTCACTTCCTACAGGCGCTATAGGCACAGATGTAAAAAAAAAATGCAACTGGTAAACTCTTGGAATGTATAGTGTAGCGGCAACAGTTAAGGATGGAGGCGTCCCTGAGGTGCGGGGGAGGACGGCTTTAGGGTGACATCGGTGGTACAAGTGTGGCGGGACAGACGACATTAGAAGAACATTGAGGTGGTGTTAAAATGACAAGACAGTGGATCGGAAACACAATAAGACAGATGGAGACATTTACTGTGTGAGTAAAGGAGAAGGAAGAGGCAATGGGTTGATGAAAGAAGGGATAGAAGGTTATGTAATGGTAGGGAGACTTAATTCAGGCTGCTAGAAGGCTAATAGAAGACAATGAGGTTAATAGGGTGTTTGGTTATTGTTGGAAAGGAAGTAGGGAGGGAGGTGGGGAGGGGTGAGGAAGGGAAGAGGGGTGAAGGAAGGGGATGATGGGGTGTACGGGGTGGCAGTAAATGGGGATGTGGGTGTACATGGAGGCATACGCTCGCCCAATCGGACGAAGCCTACCTCCATGACCGGCCGCTGTTTAATAGTAATTAAAGCAAATAGCGTCAACTGAATCCTTGCGTTCGACGGATTGATAGTTTGTTTACCTCACACGTTCACCCCTTACCCTTTTTT
>JACEEZ010004326.1:42699-54764 GCA_016584305.1 Chionoecetes opilio | reverse complement strand
ACAGTTTCAACCTTTCAAGCTCTGTGGCCCCCCTCCCATCTACTTTAAAAATTTGGGGACCCCTTGGTAGGGCATTATATAGGATGAAGTGTCATTTCATATTTTTATGTAAAAAAGGTAAACAAAAACAATTTTCATAAGATATGGTGTTTATTATCATCAGATTGTTCTCATCGTACATACAAGATACAAAAATAACAGAAAAAATCTCATACATGATACAAAAATAACAGAAAAAAACTCACGAGTATTTTTGTGAAAGGGAAAATGAAGTAACTTTACTTCTAAGAAAGCAAAATAATCAGACTTGCAAAATGGTGAGCTGTTATTTAGCGACACTGAAAACTAAAGTTACAAATAACGTGGCTATATAAAAAGCTTCCCATATTTGTCTTTATGATTAATTCACTCTCTTTTTTCTGCAAATTATGTTTATACTAGCCGCAAAGCCGCCCTCCGGGCGGACTTTTTGGCTAGCTCCTGCGGAGGGCTATTGGTGGTGGGCCTTCGGCCCACCAAACACGGACTCTCCAGATAGCCCCTTCTAACTTTCCTGAAATCATGGATGTAGAAATGTATGTATTCCCCCCACCCATTCACTCACCCATTACCCATCACCCCCAACCCATTCACTCACCCATTACCCATCACCCCCCACCCATTCACTCACCCATTACCCATCACCACACACACCATTCACTCACCATTACCCATCACCCCCCACCTATTCCCTCACCCATCACCCATCACCCCAACCCATCACCCCCCACCCATTCACTCACCCATCACCCCACACCCATTACCCATCACACCACCCATTCACTCACCCATTATCCATCACCCTACATCAAGGTTTCCTCAATTCTCGCAACCCACTTTTTTTTCACAATTATCGCTAATAGGCTGCTAAAAAAAAAAGAAGTGATCGGATCATCTCATAATTGGGCTTAAAACCTTCCCTGGTCAACCCGGTTCCAAAAATGTGCCATATGAGGTGATTGCGCCACGGGGGCGGAACCTATACCAGACACACACACACACACACACACACACACACACACACACAGACAGACAGACAGACACACTTTCGCTTATATTTACCATTACCCATCACCCCCACCTATTCCCTCACCCATCACCCATCACCCCAACCCATCACCCATCACCCCCAACCCATCACCCCCCACCCATTCACTCACCCATAACCCATCACCCCACCCATTCACTCACCATTACCCATCACCCTACATCAAGGTTTCCTCAATTCTCGCAACCCACTTTTTTTTCACAATTATCGCTAATAGGCTGCTAAAAAAAAAAAAAAAAAAAAAAGGGGATCGGATCATCTCATAATTGGGCTTAAAACCTTCCCCTGGTCAACCCGGTTCCAAAAATGTGCCATATGAGGTGATTGCGCCACGGGGGGCGGAACCTATACCAGACACACACACACACACACACAGACAGACAGACCGACACACTTTCGCTTATATTTACCATTACCCATTACCCCCCCCTATTCCTCATCCATCACCCATCACCCCCCACCCATTCACTCACCCATCACCCCACACCCATTACCCATCACCCCACCCATTCACTCACCCATTACCCATCACCCTACATCAAGGTTCCCTCAATTCTCGCAACCTACTTTTTTTTTCACAATTATCGCTAATAGGCTGCTAAAAAAAAAAAAGAAGAAGGTTATCGGATCATCTCATAATTGGGCTTAAACCTTCCCTGGTCAACCCGGTTCCAAAAATGTGCCATATGAGGTGATTGCGCCACGGGGAGCGGAACCTATACCAGACACACACACACACACACAGACAGACAGACAGACAGACACACACACTTTCGCTTATATTTACCATTACCCATCACCCCCCACCTATTCCCTCACCCATCACCCATCACCCCCCCCCCATTCACTCACCCATCAAACCCCACACCCATTACCCATCACCCCCCACCCATTCACTCACCCATTACCCATCACCCTACATCAAGGCTTCCTCAATTCTCGCAACCCACTTGTGTTTTCACAATTCTCGCTAATAGGCTGCTAAAAAAAAAAAAAAAAAAAGTGATCGGATATCTCATAAGTGGGCTTATACCTTTCCCCTGGAAACCGATTCCAAAAATGGCATATGGGGGTGTTTGCGCGGGGGGGGGCAAACCTATACCAACACACACACACACACACCACACACACACAGAAAACCACACTTTCGCTTATATTATTATGATTTCACTTAATGTGAGACATGCTGCTGACGCTACAATGATGTTTATAAAGTTCCGGGGGTTCTTTGATAAATGCGCGTATTCTCTTCTATTTCTTAATCGTGACCAATATTTATTTTTTTTAGTGCTGTCAGGGCTGAACACCTAACATACGTGGGGGGGTGTTAAATGATCCCCAATACTTCCATAGCTGCTCCTACAAACCGGAATCATAGGAACATGAGCCCAGAAGTTTTTTTGGCAGTGCATTGAATTTAGTCCCCTTTATAGTAGCATCATATAAGGTCAATGACTCTCTAAAATCTTGACTGTAGTCTTCTGGGGGCTTCATCTCAATATTCCCTTTTTTTTTTTTCATTTTTGCTTACGCCTGTAGGCATGGCGGGCTCGGGTGGTAGGCTCGGGGGTTTCACTTGAGGGCTTTATGGTTCGCTTCCCCGTGGGGGACGCAGGCCGGTTTTTATAGTGACGCCTGTGATTAAGGTTCGTGCAGCCCCCCTGTGTCCTCCGACACTCGCAATCGGGTAGGTATGGGGGGGCATTGGGTTTCTTTGGCCATCGACGGTGCGAAATTTTGGCTTTCGTCGGGGATCGAACTCGGGTCACCGAGCGCTACTCGGAGACGCTAACCACTCTGCTACCGCCTCCCCAGTGAAGGGGTTTTCTATCCATTGGTTGTGATGTGGGGGGGGAGGGTGTTTTCTTATTTGCCTTCTATTTTCTCTCTTCTCTTTACTCTTGATTGCTGTTGTGATATTCTGAGGGTGATTCCTGAAGGGGCAGTCCTGGTCAAGGGGGAGGTTTATTAGTGCTCTGTTGATAGAGACTTGCATGTGTCCGTATTATAGAGCCATGTGATGCTTCCATGGGGGTGTAATGCCCTAGTCCGACAGAGGCTTCATATTGCCCTGTGCCACAGTTACCTTTTGAAATCCCGTCAGTATGTCCTTCCAACAGACGCATGACTTAGGCTGGTAATCATAATTCGGAAATAAATCATTTCCTTTTTCCTTGCCCGGCGAGGATTCGAACCTACGCTCTCACCAGATTTGCACGTCAACCACTCGATCGTTAACCGATTAGGCCAAAGGAAACGTCCCGCTTAGTCTAGCGGTTCCGGTGATTGTTTTGTATGCATTACATGGTAAGAAGCAGCATGCTCCTCAGATAGTGCAGGGAAATAGCTGTTGAAGTTTTCCAACAACTTTGACAGGTGCAATGTTACCTGTCTTTGATTACATTGAAACTCATGCTTCTCTCTTGAATGAATGCATGCATATTTTCAAACATTTCAGTGATTCCAGTGATTCCTGACGAAGCACGAACTCCCCAAAACTTGAGCTTTCTTTTGAAAGCCTCAACCTTTTGGTACTGGGAAATGTTTTTTGTGTTTACACCTTGCATGGCTATGTTCAGCTTATTTACTTCACTGCCAGGTAGCTCAGTTGAAGAAGCCATTTCTCATCATTCAAGAAATCAGCAAGCTCAGGCTTCTTTTTTGAGAGGAAGGTACACAGTTCTTCCCTTAGGCTGAATAAGCGTGTGAGCATCCGCCCTCGGGATCGGGACAACCATCTCACTTATGTATGCATGTGCAGAGATTGATAGTCTGCACCTACTTCATCACAGAGTGCAGTAATTAATCTGGAATTTGTGGCCCTTGCTTTAACAAAGTTTACAATTTCTACAGCAGTGTTCATAATTGTGTGAAGCCCAGGCTCCAAGTCTTTTGCAGCGAGCATTTTTCTGTGCAGAAAACAGTGAGTTGCAATGGCACGCGGACCAACTTCTTTTATTCTGGTTACGACTCATGTGTGCCTGCCAGTCATAGCTGCTGCACCATCAGTACATATTCCGATGCAATTAGTCCAACTGATTCCATTATCCTTCAGAAAATTATCCAAAGTTTGAAACACTTCCATTCCTGTAGTTGTCGCTCTCGTCTCTTTGCAAAACAAAAACTCTCGTAATTCATTATCAGAGACCACATATAGCACACAAACATATATACAAACATATATACATTCTCGGAGACCACATATAGCCAGTAGATGTGACATTTTGGACACATCTTTTGCTTCATCCAGCTGGATGTCAAAGTCATTGTTATGGAGGCGTGCAGTGTATTGTTCTAGTATGTCTACAGACATTGACGAGATGTGGCGTTTCACAGTGTCATGTGATATTTGAATTTTTGTTAATACTTAAGCTTTTTCATCCCCATGAATTTCCTTGGCAATATCAATTGTACAAGGCATAATCAGTGTTTACCATGCAATTGTATGAGACATTTTCTGTTGACAAATTTTCTGATATGAAATCTAAAGCAGTTTTTTAGTCCATAGTGGTAGTAGCCTTTAGTCATAGTTGTGCACTGCGCAGTTCTTTGGCTTTCCACTCAAAAAATGCTCTTGACTTATCCTTGTACTGACCATTGTTTCATCTGGAAGTGCCTAATGAACTTGAAGGACTTCATGCTCTCATTGGACAGTACTCTGCAGCAAAGGACGCACTGTGGCTGGGCTGGGCATCACCGTTTCTTGTTGGACTTCCTACGAAGCCATATTTAAAGTAAATGTCATCATATTTCCTATTTTTGTAGTCCATAACATGACTAGAACTAATCTTCCTCTTCCTCTCAACCGTCTCAACGAATGTGACCTCTGTCTCTTCATCTGAATATTCGAGATCTTCACTCTGTCGGGCTGGTAGTTCTTGTTTTGATGAGGACGGTCTTATGATGACATTTTGGGTCAAATAATATGTGTCTATAAATATGTCTATACATTTGTACATTTACATGTCATTTCATATACCTTTTCAGGTAAACATTAGTTTGGGAAAGAAAGAAAAAACTAAGGTGAAGGCCTACATATTTTTCGTACAGTGTCAGTATTATAGAGGGGGCAAATAAAAAAAAATAAAAAAATAAACAACATCGTGTGAAAGCTTACAGTTCGTAAGGAAAGCCAGTCAAGCACGCACGTGCTCAGTCAGCAGCAGTCTCTCGGCCGATTTTTCAAACATGGACTTAGGCTAACCTAAGACTAACCATGGCCTTAGACAGACATTTCAGTTTCTTAAAAAAATTTCCGGGGGGTTATATAATATCATTAGACTTGGATCGGGGACAGGGTCGTGGGTGTCTAACAATTCCAATACGATTTTCGTTAGTCTTCGACCAATCTGAGACTAAACCCCCCTTAAAAAACTGATACGTCTGTCTAAAGCCATGGTTAGTCTTAGGTTAGCCTAAGTCCATGTTTGAAAAATCGGCCGTCTTTCTGAATGAACAGAGCTTCGGCTTAGCTGGGCTACGGACTACTGTAGCTATTGCGTCATATTATGCCACCCTGGAAGCAACGTTACCAAAAGCTATTATTAACCAACAACTATAACTTCCTTACTTTTGTTAAGCATATACTGATGGAAACATTGTAATATATATAGCTACAAATTATCGCGACAATCTGTGAGACGCAACTAGCCAGAGAAAACTAGGGAAAAAACTGGACATCTCGACTGTCCAGTAACTATGAACATTAAACAATGGAGGCATGACAGAATAAACTGTACTATGTTGAATGTTCCGTCATGCGGACCACTTGGTAGGGTTATGCGGCCCCCTAGGGGTCCGTGGACCCCTGGTTGAGAAACACTGCGACTCTAGTGTACCTATTACAGAAGGTAGCGTCAAGTCGATTTATGGACGCCATTTTCGTTAATTTTGCCGCGCCGTTCTCTCTCTCTCTCTCTCTCTCTCTCTCTCTCTCTCTCCTCTCTCTCTCTCTCTTCTCTCTCTCTCTCTCTCTCTCTCTCTCTCTCTCTTTTTTTTCTTTTTCTTTTTTAACATCATACATTGACAACAAAAGGGGAGTTGATGTGCTAAAGTCCCGGCTGGGACGCCAAGGACTATCTCTAGCAGTATTATATTTTATTCATATCAGTAATTATACAAATAATATAGAAAAAGTATAGCAATTTGCTACTATAAACTAATACTAATAATCGAATGATTAAGAAATTATACTTACAACTATACGCTAAAACAAATATTATAAAGAAAGTATACTAATACATTGATACACATATACATATAAAGAAATTATACTAATATAAAACATAATCTTATTATACAAATGTTTACTCATTATTTTTATTGCATGTTTTATTGCGTTAGTTCCGCTTGCAGCCAGGCATTTACGCCCGATTTGAAGGCGTGCAGGGAAGTGGTGAGGTGCAGGTCGGTCTGGCGGATCAAGGTGTTCCATAGTCGACCATAGCGGGGTAGGAAGGAGCGGAGGTAATGTTCCGTCCTCGCGTAGCGCACAGTCACCTGATGGTCGATGTTGTGGGCCGCACGGTTAGAATGGGAGGGCCTGGCCCGTGGGTTGAGGCGCAGCTCTGCTAGTTGTAGGAGTTGCATCCTGTGAGCCTTGTACATGACGCACATGCCTGCCACGTCACGCCGCTGCTGGAGAGGTTGAATGATCTGTGCAGCAGCCTCAGGGACTTTCAGCCGGGCCAGCCGCTGGGCTCTGTCTTGATCCCGGTCAAGGAGACCGAGCTATGACGGAGGGCAGGAGGACCATGCGAGGGGCGAGTATTCCATTAGGGAGCGGACTTGTGACTTGTAGAGTGTGCCGACTCCCTGAGCGTCCAGGAGGTGCGCGACGCGTCGGATGCAGCTCAGTTTCCAGGCAGCATCCTTGGCGACCTTCCTGACGTGGCTGGTGTATGTGAGGCCAGAGTCGAACTCCACCCCTAGAATGTTGACTGACTCCTGGAGGTGTATTTTTCTGCCTTCCAGGAGAATGGCGTGTTGATCCCAGTTGACTGCATCTTGCCTGCGGGAGATGAGGACGGCTTGGGTCTTGTCTGGTGCAAAGGTGACTTGCCATCTCCTGCTCCAGGAGGCGATGCTCTGCAGTGCCTGGTTGATGCGAATGACTGTGTTGTGGCGGTCACTCCTCTCACAGGTGAATGTGAGAGTACAGTCGTCTGCGTACGCTCTTGCCTCAGGAATCAGCTGCAGGATGTCGTTGAAGTAAACGTTCCATAGTAATGGCCCGAGTACACTTCCTTGAGGGACACTGGCTTTGATAGCATTTTCAGAGGAGGTGTGACCATTCACCATCACGCGCAGAGTTCTTTCGTGGAGGTAATCTTGCAGGAGGTGTAACAGGTCACCGCAGATCCCCAGGCTTCTCAGCTTGGTAGTGATGCCCTGATGCCACACCCTATCAAAGGTACCAGCGATGTCGAGGGCGACGATGAAGGTGTCTTCGCCCCGATCTAGGGAGTGGTTCCAGGCTGCTGAGTGCAGGAGAAGAAGGTCTGCTGCGGATCTCCCCTGTCCGAAGCCGAATTGCCGTGAATCTCTCTCTCTCTCTCTCTCTCTCTCTCTCTCTCTCTCTCTCTCTCTCTCTCTCTCTCTCTCTCTCTCTAGTGATAGGCAACAAAGGGTTGTAGCCACACAATATAAGTCAGTTTACCTTATAGAAAATATAATTAAGCCTACCTTCTTTCCGTTCTGTTTTCCTTTTCTTTCCTTTTTTCCCGTTCTCGCTCCAAAATAAGATATAGTGTTTTATATGTTAACTAGCCGCAAAGCCGCCCTCCGGGCGGACTTTTTGGCTAACTCCTGCGGAGGGCTATTGGTGGGCCTTCGGCCCACCACCTGTGTTTGGTGGGCCTTCGGCCCACCAAACATGGACTCTCCAGATAGCCCCTTCTAACTTTCCTGAAATCATGGATGTAGAAATGTATGTATTCCCCCCACCCATTCACTCACCCATTACCCATCACCCCCCACCCATTCACTCACCCATTACCCATCACCCCCCACCCATTCACTCACCCATTACCCATCACCACACACCCATTCACTCACCCATTACCCATCACCACACACCCATTACCCATCACCACACACCCATTCACTCACCCATTACCCATCACCCCCCACCTATTCCCTCACCCATCACCCATCACCCCCAACCCATCATCCCCCACCCATTCACTCACCCGTCACCCCACACCCATTACCCATCACCCCACCCATTCACTCACCCATTACCCATCACCCCCCACCCATTCACTCACCCATTACCCATCACCCCCCACCCATTCACTCATCCATTACCCATCACCACACACCCATTCACTCACCCATTACCCATCACCCCCCACCTATTCCCTCACCCATCACCCCCAACCCATCACCCCCCACCCATTCACTCACCCATCACCCCACACCCATTACCCATCACCCCACCCATTCACTCACCCCATTACCCATCACCCTACATCAAGGCTTCCTCAATTCTCGCAACCCACTTTTGTTTTCACATTTCTCGCTAATAGGCTGCTAAAAAAAAAAAAAAAAGTGATCGGATCATCTCATAAGTGGGCTTATGACCTTCCCCTGGTCAACCTGATTCCAAAAATGTGCCATATGAGGTGTTTGCGCCACGGGGGGCGGAACCTATACCACACACACACACACACAGACAGACAGACACACTTTCGCTTATATTATTATAGATTACCCAAATTATATTTGCTCCTATTTTCCATTACCTATTGTTATACACATATTTTACTGTTCCATGTTTTTGTGTTCATAATTGTTTATCATCACATATGTTTTTCATTACTTTACGTTTATTATTATTGATTTAACAACATACGATTGTCATTCCCTTATATTTATAACACACAGTTTAAATATATGTACAAGATAAAATAAACAAGACAGAGAGACAAAATCAATCAGTTGTCTTATTAACTGATACCTGGCTAAGGGATTAAGGCTTAAGGGAAGATCTTACCTGTAAGATTACTTAGTTTACCAGTGACCTTAAAGTAATCGTCCAGACCATTTCATCATTCCTGATTTAATGCAATCAAATTCCAGCCATTATCGCGTATATCAACAATATGGTCACTTTTTGCATCCACTCAGCCGTTTTTAAATAATCCGCAATCAAAATCTGCAAACTCCTTGAGCTTCGAAAACGCTCCTCACGGCAAGCAGACGACGCATCATGGCTCGGTGACGTCACTTGAGGAGGCCTCCCAACCCCCCGCTAATCCAGAAACACGTAAACACAAGAGATAAATATATTACTTGAAGCATTTTGGGTGTTTCTGATAGATTTTTTTTGCGATATGCCATATACAATCACCTATCTACTCGACAAAACCTACCAGATAACTATCCCCTCTTGTTCAATGACACTCAACTGTCGCCTTCTTCTACAATGAACATTCTAGGACTATCCTTTACTACAAATCTGAACTGGAAATCTCACATCTCATCTCATGCTAAAACAGCTTCTAAGAAGTTAGGTGTCCTATGGCGTCTGCGGCCTTTTTTTTCTCCCTCCCAATTGCTTGCTCTCTACAGGGGCCTTATCCGCCCATGTATTGAGTATGTCTCACATGTTTGGGGAGGATCCACTCATACAGCTCTCCTAAACATTGTCGAGTCAAAAGCTTTTCGTCTCATCAACTCCTCTCCTCTGACTGACTGTCTTCAATCTTTAAATCACCGCTGCAATGTTGCTTCTCTTGCTCTCTTCTACCGTAATTTTCATGCTCACTGCTCTTCTGAACTTGCTAACTGCATGCCTCCCCCCCTCCCGCGGCCTCGCTGCACAAGACTTTCTACTCATTCTCATCCCTATTCTGTCCATCTTCCTAATGCAAGAGTTAATCAGTATCTTTACTCTTTCATCCCTTTCACTGGTAAACTCTGGAACTCTCTTCCTGTTTCAATTTTTCCACTTTCCTATGACTTAAATCTTTTCAAAAGAAGAGTAACAAGACACCTCGCGAACTAAATTGGCTCACCCCTCTTTTTTATTTTATTCTCTTACTGTCTTCTTTATAGGGACTGGCAACTAAGCGGACTTTGTGTTACCCATTTTGGTTGTGCCCTTGGCCAGTCCTTTGTGATGTTAAAAAAAAAAAAAAAAAAAAAAAAAAAAAAATGCATGCATCCTTTATGGGTGCAGCAAGACAGCTGTGCCTTTCCAGAGAAGTTTGCACACGTTTCTGTCCGATACGGACACGTTAAATGTGTGGTAAAGATTTGGGCGGCAGACAAGGGCAACGGCAGAACAACACTCCCTTGCCTGTCACACTGTCTACATCACCCCCCAACCCAAATCCCGTTGTTGCATAAAATAGGTAACGCCGCGAAATAAGTAGCGCCTTACCTCACCCCCCTGCCGTTTCTTACTTATTTACCACAAAATACTCCTTTATAAGTGATTAACCAGGACGTGTGTGGTACTGTGGTTGCTGGAGGTACTAGAGGAGACAGGAGAGAAGATATTGCCGTATAACACTGTCACACAACCATCAACTGACGCCTTCACTCACGCAGACCAAAACTAATGAAAATGTTTTAGTATCCCAGGTGGAATAGACAAGGGAAGAGTTGACAAATCTGTTAACGAAGGAGACCAAGTTTGAAGAGGACCTATGAAGCGATACGTCGTCTATACTATGAAGCGTCAAAGGTCACAAGAAGAAGAAGACGAATCGAGAGACAGCTACTAGATGGAAGTTTTTAACAAGATAATCCTTACACCTGCCTTGTCATACATATAAGCGCACTTGACATACATAAGACGTGTACAGAGCTAGATCACTCAATGCCTTGCTCTTACTAACTAATCAATACACTAATTAATGCCTTCTTCCCTTCTCTCCGGTACCTCCAATGCCTTTTTCTCTTCTCTCCTGTCTTCTCTAGTACCTCCAGCAACCACAGTACCACACACGTCTTGGTTAATCACTTATAAAGGAGTATTTTGTGGTAAATAAGTAAGAAACGGCGAGGGTGTGAGGTACTGTTGTGTGTGAGACGTGGTGTGTGAGGGTTTAAGACGACTGTTGTATACGTTTGACTTCCTTCAATGACGTCATCAATAATATTCGCTGGCCTGTTGGAATGAAGAAAGTTTTTTTCGCGCGTTTTGTAAAAAAGTCTTGTTTTTACGGAAATAAGGCCTGGAAATCAATTATTGTTGGTGGATTAGGTGTTTTAAATGAATATTCAACATAATTATGCAAAAAAAAAAAAGGATCTGGACGTTTACTTTAAAGGACTAACTACTGCAAAGCTAACACCTTCGTCTGAGTTTTTTTCGCCTCATGCCAGTATGGGATAGAATACAATAATTGGTGACCCCTGAGTGACAGACTGCCCAGCGGGAGCGAGGGCGATAAAGAACCTCTACTACTTAGCCTTAAGGGGAGCATCTAATGGAAATTTATATCTCTATCATTTCTTACCCAATCAAGCTGAAAGTTTTACACGAACTAGATATTAAAATGTACATTATTTTGTTTAATAGTTTTGTACCTCAAAAATCTATGGTTTCCGAGTTAAAAGCCATTTTGTAGGTTTTTCACCGTATATTTAAATCAGATCTTCTATACAGAAAATTAACTTACGATATTTTGCTTGACATGGTAGGTAGACAAGACATTATGCTACATTCCCATGCCAGGAATTTTAGATAGGATGGAAATTAATTGTTAGGGAATTGGTTTTTTTTTACACTGTTTTTTCGACACTTTTTTCCTAATGATTCTTCAATTAAATAATAGGATTTTCAGTTAGAGCAATAACCTGGCATGCAATTATTATTTTCCATTTATTCCTCTATTAAACAAAGAAAACAGATCGTATATTGGTTGGTAACTTTTTGAGAAGATCTCATTTTAAGTTAAAGATTTTTGGTTTTGAGAAAAACGCGTTTAAAGTTTTACTTACCTTTACTTACACACTAACAAGT
>JACEEZ010004326.1:35199-37699 GCA_016584305.1 Chionoecetes opilio | reverse complement strand
AGAACTTCGACTCAAGCAACAAGATGCAGTTGCTGCATTGCAGCTGCAAGATGCAACAACTCGTGCACGCGCTGATAATTATAATTTGAGAAACGAGTAACCTACCTCCAGCAGGCTAGCTCGCACGCCAGCAGGAGCGCGTCGCTTGGGTTTCACTTCTACCTACTACTATAACATCTTATCAATCTAAAATTTATCTGATCGATTAATCATCTAGCACAGGCTTCTCCGCTTAAACCCTCATCTCATTGATAAGTTAGTCATTGTGGGGTCATATCCAACCCCTTGATCAAATTTACGTGAGCGGGCGCTACGTAGGCCTCAAGCACATCATTGTACATTGTACAGTACCACCCAAGGATAATACAAAAGTATAGTATAATATATTATCCTTGGTATAAGAGTATAGGTACCACCCAAGGACCACCCCTGCATAAATACAAACACAGCGTACAGTTATGCACGTACACGTACTTAGCTGTCCTTCATTGGCGATGCTGCTGTCACAATCTCTATAATCAACAACACTTGATGATTCCTATAAGATCAACTTGTGTATGGTATGTACGGGGTTGATGAGATAGGCAATCGTGAACATTTTGTATGGTATACGTAGCCGATTTTGAGGACACATACATTATACCCGATCTTTCAGTGTTACAGCTTAAGCTGTACCGTAGATATCACTAAAGTCGTCAGGACAACGTTTTTAATTTTATTTATAGACGTCTGGTGGCGTTAATACTTGCATTTCTACATCCATGATTTCAGGAAAGTTAGAAGGGGCTATCTGGAGAGTCTGTGTCATTTTGTGTCTTCATATGTGTCATAATATGGCTATAAATGAATAAAAAACAAAATATAAAACCGAGTGGCGAAGTTGGTAACGGAGATACACTAAGTTCGCCAGCTAGTGTTTATGTTCTGAGTATCCTCCCGCCGTCGTCGTCGCCCGAAAAGAAAACGAGTAGCGAAATTTGACACCGTATATACTTGCAGATACAAAACAAAACAACGCTGAAACAGGGTAGATTATACAGTCATGATTATTATAAACTACTGTGTATCATCTTTAGTGGCGCATACAAATCAGTAGTGATGCTATCATTCGTAATATATGGCGGCTGGCGAACGCTGCAGGTGGCGACTTTAGTATCGTCTACGGTAGCTTACTAACGTAAGTGATATATGAGTCCATTTTCCTTTACGGTTTACGTAAGAACACGCAGGCATGGATGATGGAACATAGCAGCCACAGCGTGCCACCTCCCTCAATAGCGCGAGGCACACTCACTCTGAGTCTTTGAGACTTTGACGGATTATAAGAACTGAGCCAGAGTGAGTCGTACGTTTGGCAGCCGCGCGGGCATCAGTTTTATCTAGGGATCAAAATTAATAAAACTGCCACACCGGCGCTGCCCCTGCCGCCGGCGCTGCCCCTCCGGCTAGACAGAGAGACAAAATCAATTAGTTGTTTGATTAACTCATACCTGTTTAAGGGATTCAGGCTTAAGGGAAGATCTTACCGCTAAGATTACTTAATTTGCCAATGACCTTAACCCCTTCACGCCCAGATCTTTCCTTTTTTATAAAAAAAATGTATGTTGTCAAGCCATAAAATTACGAAAAGTAACTAAATAAACAAATTAGCTAGTGGACAATGATAATAAATAGGTCAATCTATAAAAACATTGGTTATATTCATTACAAATTTTCTAAGGATAGTCAAATTACAATGGAAATTACGTTCTGGTCTTCAAGGGGTTAAAGGACTAACCACTGCAAAGCTAACACCTTCGTCTAAGTAATTTTCGTCACATGCCAGTATGGGATAACAGCACAACAGGGTTACAATTAATGATTCTAAATCTGAATGGGGCAGTTAACAAGTGCGGTGCCACAAGGATCTGTTTTGGGTCCATTGCTATTTCTTATTTACATCAACGTCTTAGATAGTGGGATTAGCAATGATATCAGCAAGTTTGCTGATGATACTAAGGTAGGTAGGACTATTATATAACAGTATGATGTAAACATATTGCAAGGAGACTTAGATAAATTAAATGAGTGGGTAGTCAGGTGTCAGATGGATTTTCACATTGATAAGTGTAGCGTAATGAATGTTGATAGAAAACGTAATAGGTGCACTATGCGCAATGTATCATTTTGTTACGCTCACCACTCCCCTCCTGGTCCTTACCACACCACACCCAGGTGTTACAGGTTAAGAGCTGTACAGGAAGGGGCTGTTTTAGGTAACAATAACCGCTGCAAGCACTACTTACTCCTGCAGGCAACCTTCAGGATCCGGTATGTCAAGATGAGGCGAGTTAAGTAGTTCACGAGGTCAAAACACAGGCGAAAGAGACACAAGAGGCAAGTTATGGTTTACTGATAAAACCACAAGCTACAACACAAAGCACAGTTTATATGTGTGTAAGTCATCTCCCAGTCGCTTGAAGACCGCCGTAGAGAATGACGTTACAACACTTACAGTCAC
>JACEEZ010004326.1:0-31249 GCA_016584305.1 Chionoecetes opilio | reverse complement strand
CCCCGGCACCGAAAGAGTCGTGAAGCAGGTGACAAGAGGCTGCGGCAGCAGTGGTGGGGCCAGCAGCCACAGAGGTTCATCGGCTCGGGCCCACCGGAGGACCATGCCCTGCTTCAGGTCTAAGAAGGACATAAATGGACACGTTCTAGGCCAACGTAGAGGCTGTGACACTGTGATGTAGTGCCTGATGAACCAACTGATCAGAAAGAGCTTACCACGCTAGTCATTTGGAACTCATATTGGTGCATGATGCAATAAACAGGACCAACCGGACACTGCGTACTCATTTAAGCATTATTCGATAAGGGTGCAATATAAAAGTGCGATTTTGCATAGTAAGAATTGCTCAAATGCAAAAATGGACCCAGATAAAATCGTCTTAGAATTCTATTTTACATAGGAAATTGGCATGCCAAAGTTGAGAAAAAGAATTTTTGTTATACGGCGTACCCTAACAGACATGCCTCTCCCCCCACCACATTACAATTACGTTACACGTAACATTATCCCCTCCCTAGCTTGACCGACCCTGGTCACCAACAAAACATGCACATCCTAAAATTAGCACTTAAGAACACACACAGAACAAAGTACAAACAACAATAATTAAATTCCTGTTTACAATGAAAGCAGCATTCAAAGCATTCAAAATTCAAAGCATACATAATTCTACCTCCACCACGACCTGTAGTACATTAACCGGCAGGTCCCACCGCATAAGTCCCACCACCTCCTCCACATCCCACCACTTCCTCCACATCACCCCCCACCACCCATCACCCCACCTCCGTCGCGGCCCAGCCCTGACGACATTAATCCTCCTCGCAGGCCTCACCTTGCGAATATTCCACCACGCATGGAACTTAACCAGTCCACAGCGGTCCAATCCTTTCCGCTGTTTTGAAGGAAGAACCTGCCACTATGGGCGTGGCGGGTTCCTCCCCGGCACTTACTCAAAACAGCGTACATACCTCCTCGCTGGCCGTCGACCCCAAGCGAATATCCACCCCTCCCCTCCACATCAACTCCTTTCCCCACCACACACCCCACCTCCCCACCTCCACCTCTACCTCCACCACTACCTCCACCACCACCGCTACTTCTACCACACACAAAGCCACCACCAGCTGTGAGCTGCAAGTCCCTCCATCACCATCCCCACCCGCCACTGCACTTCTGCTTCCGCACTGACCACTGCTGGGGCCCGGATGTTCGAACGTTCGTAACGCGTCTCTAAGATCATCTTTGCACTTAATTGATCTTGGAACGTTCGTACACGCTTTTAGAGGTATTATCAAACGATCTTTGCGAACATCCATCCGCCATATTTGTTCGTTGTTCCACCGTAGTGCTAAGGTTGCTGAAGACCACTCGCACACTGTTGGGTAGGGTCCATGATGAAGGCTTTTCTAATATACAAGCCAATAAGTTATGTTATTAGTTGTTTATTTCATGTTGAGTTGTTTATAGTTGGTCAGGACGCTGAAAGGGGGAAATGTGAATTAAAATAAAGGGTGCATGAATGGTATGCTGCCGAATCCCTATAGTGCCCTGGAATGAGTGGAGTGCAAATAAAAAAGAATTTTGTCTTGTGCTAGAATGTATAGATAAGATGATATGGAGAGGAAATGCGGGAAGTGAAGGAGGAGAATAGGAAACAAGGATAAGATGGAGAGAATGAGTAAGGTGAAGGATACGGATGGACTAGCAATACAGGGAGTTTCGTACAAAAGTTGTTTCGTAACCAGGTTTTGTTAGCTGTTTCCCTACACAGATTTTGAGTTTTTTTCGTACATATATACCTGGGGGTCGTTTCGTAACTCAAATCATCAAGTTAAACTCTGACCTGAGTGTACGAAACAACTATAGTTTCATATAGACTACTAAACAACTTTTAGGTCTACAAATGATCGAATCTACGGGTTCGAAACAACTTGTGTACAAACTGACTGCATCCTCCTCGCATCAATGCTACGGAGAGCAAAGATAAGAGACATTCGAGCACCGGGTACTAGTGCGTGGAATGCATGTATACTGTAGGTGGAAAAGTAAAAATACATAAAGGTATTTTTTTATTTTTTTTTAAGTGTAGTTTAGACAATACAATACAACACAACCATCGGTGGTTTTAAGTACCCTGAACTTTTCGTTCTTATTATAAGAAGTATTTCAAACCCCCCAACAAAAGCTGTCGTAAATGAAAAAATAACACATTGGGATCTGGGGGGCGCAACCCCCCCAGTGAGGTTAGGTTACGTAATCAATGCCCGGGTTTAGATTAGTAACTAGCAGGGGTCTTTGGGGGCGTAGCCCCCACCAGTTATGTCAGAAGAGTATTGGGTCAAAGGAGTATTGGTTGAAACTGCATATTTACCTAAAAGAGTATGTAGAGGATAAAGGAATGTGTGATTGGTGGGGAAAAGGATGTCTGAGAAGAGTGGTACACTACCCCAAACTCTAAGAGATTTTGGTATGTGAGTAAAGCGAAAGTATTGAATGAATGGTTCAATGATGGAAGCTGGGGTAGTGAGATGCAAGTTCACGACCACTGAAATTGTGGGGTTAAAGCACATAAAAATCACTTGAATGCAGGCTTTCATTTCAACCTAACCCATCTACTGTAATATGTCAAGTCGGTATTATTTCGGTGTTGAGCTGGTTGGGAATCAACCCCGCTCAATCACTAACCTACCTAGACATATAGTCAACGGGCCAACCAAACCCTAACCTTCAGCTATTGCTGGTATTTAATCCCTGAATTCAGAAGCACGGTTAAATAAAACACTCGCCGACGAATAAAATAGGAACGTTGGCGAGAATTCCTATCGGCGACAGTTCCAGGTATTGTCTAGTTACTTGTGTTGCCATGGTGAAATGTAGAGTATAACAGTGATCCCTTTCGACTCTACCGTAGAAAACACTAAAGTTGCCAGGACAACGTTTTTTTTCTGATAACAGACGTCTGGTGGCGTTAATACTTACATTTTTACATCCATGATTTCAGGAAAGTTAGTAGGGGCTATCTGGAGAGTCTGTGTCATTTTGTGTCTTCATCTGTGTCATAATATGGCTATAAAATGAACGAGTGGCGACGTTGGTAACGGGCTACACTAAGGTCGCCATCTAGTGTTTATGTTTAGTGTCCTCCCGCTGTTGTCGTCGCCCGAAATAAAAAAGAGTAGGTAAATATGAAACCGTCTATACTTGCAGATACAAAGCTTAAAAGAACGCGGAAACAGGGTAGATATACATTCATGATTATAAACTATTGTGTATCATCTTCAGTGACACATACAAATCAGTAGTGATGCTATAATTAGTAATATATGCCGCCTGGCGACATGACTGCAGGTGGCAACTATACTGTTATCTACGGTAGAGTCTAGATCAGAGGTTCTCAAACTTCACTGGATGGCGGCGCACTAGATTATATTTTGGACTTCGGCGGCGCAGCAGCTATATATATTATATTATATATATTATTATATATATATATATATATATATATAATATATATATATATAATATATAGTTGATATTCTTAGTTGATACATGAAGATTTCAGGGCGGCAAAACACTCGTCATTTCTTCGGGTTCTTTATTGCGTGCACGTTTCGCCATCATCAGCTAAATGGTTTTATATAGTTAAAGGTATTTTAGTATTTTAACTTAATAAACCACTACCGAAAAGCCGCCCTCCGGCGGACTTTTTGGCTAGCTCCTCGGAGGGCTATTGGTGGGCCTTCGGCCCACCAAACACAGACTCTCCGATACCCCCCTTCTAACTTTCTTAAAATTTCATGGATGTGGAAATGTATGTATTAGCGCCCAAACCCCTTCACATCACCCCCAACCCCTTCACTCATCCATTACCCATCACCACACACCCATTCACTCACCGATTTTCCCATCACCCCCATCTATTCCCTCACCCCTCACCCCCTACCCATTCACTCACCAATCACCCCACACCATTACCCATCACTCCCCCATTCACTCACCCATTACCCCTCACCCTACATCAAGGTTTTTCCTCAATTCTCGCAACCCCCCCATTTTTTCGCAATTCTCGCTATAGGCTGCTAAAAAAAAAGAAGAAAAAAAGTGTCGGATCATCTCATAAGTGGGCTTAAAACTTTCCCCCGGTCTCCTTGTTCCAAAAAAGTGCCATATGATGGATTCCGCCCCGGGGGCGGCCCTATCGCGGACACACACACACCAAAACACGCAGAGACACACACACACACTTTCGCTTATATATTATATATATATATATAAAATATATATATATATATATATATATATATATGTATATTTATTATTTATATATATATATATATATATATATATATATATATAAATATATATATATATGAAGTATATATATGTATATATATAGGCTACATGCATATATATATATATATATATTAGGGTGGTCCCAAAAAATGAAAGTTCGAATTTCTCACGGGCATGTTTGCCAAACGTTCCTGACGTTGCAAAACGCAAAGAAACAAAAAAATAACAGATTTGGAGGTGGTTTAGGGGTCCATCAAAGTCTCTCAACTTTCTCAACGGGATTTATTATAATGTCACAATACTAATAGAAAAATGGGAAAAGGGAAAAAGCATAAAATGTTCTCTCTGAAATAGTTTTCAACTCAATGGGGGTGAGGGTAGTTGCGCCGGTGAGCTTCCAAACCCCCTGGAGCAGGGCCCTGCTTGGTTTTCTCATCCTTGGTTAGGGAGTCGTTGTACGATGAAAACATCGCCACCCCCCGCTCGGCCCCGTCGTTTGTGACGCTGAGGTTCTTCACTGTGGACACCCCCTTCTGGTACGCAGGGTTTGCTTCCCACTCGTCCCCAGGGAGGAAAGGGAAAGGGGATGTCGATGTTGAGGAGGGTGAGCGCGCGAACAGAGGCGCTGGGAGGTGAGTGAGGGAGCGAGGAGTTGATGACTGATCCCCAGCCTTGTTTAACCGGGTTCGGTCGAGGTCCTTTTCCTTCCTCGTCTCTTCAGCAATCTTCTTCTTCTCCTCCATGCTGATCCTCTCCGAGAAAAGAGACAGCCCCACGAGATCGGCCGCCGAGGTAAACCCGAGATGGCGGGAGAATGTGGTGGGGGGTCGTCTTCCCGATCGCTCCGTTGATCTCCTGGAAGTGGTGCAGGTCCTTCACGAGGTTGAGGTCGTTGTACGCAGCTTCGGTCGCCAGCCCCGCCTCCATCCCGCGCGCGAGTAGAGGAACGACGAAGAGAGCGATCTCTTCAAGTCCCTTGCCTTCCCGCGTTGTCATTTGCACGTGGGACCGGAACATGCGGATCTTGAGAACGTAGATTGCCTTTGCCATCCAACGGGCGTGGTGGAAGGCTCCCGGTTTCTTGATCGGCTGACGGAGGTTTCCGGTGAGATAGAAGAGGGACAGGTTGCACAACTCGCGGTAGTCCTCTCGGCTTTCTTCGACTGGATCCCTCTCTCCATCGCACCGATCGATGCCTCCTTCCACGACGGAACGAGATCGATCCCGGGTCGACGACGTTGTCGTGGCTTCGGGATCTTCATGAGGGATGTAGGGCCACTGTTCCAGGAATCGGGTTGAACAACTGAATCGTTGGTCCAGAGGATGGCCCCATCACCTCCTTGAACGCAGCGGCCAGGATTAGTTCGATGACGTGGGGGCGGCAGGCAAGGTTGAGAAGTGGTTTCCCCAAAGCTTCTTCTAGAAAGACGACAGCAACCGGTATGAATTCCTGTATTGCTGCTGTCGTGTCGAAAGACTACCGACCACCTTCTCCTTTATACCCCCCTCGCGAGAACTTCCACCACCTTTGAGCCATCGCTGCTCCCGTTCCCGCTGGGAGCTTTGGCATTCCAAGCAAGGGTTCTCTTTTTCCAGGGCAAAGGCTGGAAACTATGATTGGAAGACGATCTACAAGATTCCCTTCTCCTTCTCCCTTAAGTCGGGAAGCAAAATTTTCCATCCCATGAAAGATCAAGGAGGCTCTTCTGCATTGATGAACTCTTGGGAAAGGGGGTCTTGATGTCCTCCGCAAACGCCGTCCTGTCATCATTCTGGATCGACGAAGTGTGCTTCGGGGAAACAGGCGTTAATCCTGAGCTGGAAAACCACAGCCTGGAGGGGGTGGGTCCCCCTTCCGGTCTGAGAGGTTCGTCCTGTCCAGCGCAGAGACCATTTCCGGTGTTTAAACCCTTCAGCCGCTTCTTGGGGGAGCTGCTGACCTGCGATGATGTTTCCCCGAACGGGGAATTCTCCTGGGACGATGGTCCAGATGACGGTGACGAAGAGTCGGGAAAAGGTCCACCGTCGCGAAATTCTCAGCCTTTGCCATCTTCTCCTTCTCCGCCATCTCACTTTTCCGCGCCAACTTCTTCATCCGCATCGTTTCCTTCCTCACCAGCTCTTGGTCTACTCCGCCCCTTGCCATTTTCCGCTCCGTTCGCTGATCCCTCAGGAAGGCTTGGTCCTCTTTGTTTTTCATGGACGACAAAGCATCCTTATGCGATATGTCGAAAAGGCGACTGAGCTCGTTCTTGAAAAGGACTTCCTTTGCTTGTTGAGTGTCCGTACTCCTCTTCCTATTAATTTCAGCTTCTCGTATTTCTTTACTACGGATTCAACTTGACTTTGATGGAAAGGATCTCCATTGTTGGATTTCTGGCTTTCACCCACACTTTTCCCGATTCAGTGACAACAGCCTCCCGGTTGCTCTTTGAGTTACATCCGAATGAGTAAAACCGACGCAGCACTTCTTCTCCAGTGGGCAATTGGCGGCCCGGGGAATTTCTCCAATGGTTGATCAAAAAGGAACAGTTCCGTGCTTTTCCGTGTAGAACACGCCATACTCACTCACGCTGGAATCAAAAAGAAGAAAAAAAAAATAGAAAAAAAAAAAGAAAAAGAAAAGTCCTTTTAACACCGACCGACAGCGAACCGAAAGCTCAACTGACGTCTCCCTCTCTCCCACTGACGTCTTCTTCTCTCCCCCCGGATGTAGCAACCCCCCCCGGATGTAAAAACTTCCTTCCTCTTTATGGAACCCTAAATATTTTTTTGAACTGTGGCAAATTTGGCCAGGAGTATTTTCTAGTCCAGGTAGAACAAATAAACAACATGCCCCAAGAATATTCAAATTTTTAATTTTTCCCCTAGATTTTGGACCACCCTAATATATATATAATATATATATATATATATATATATATCATATTATATTAAAATAACACATATATAATTATATATGTATATATATAGGCTACATGCATATATATATATATATATATATTATAATATATATATATTAAAATATATAATATACCCCAATATATATATATATATATATATATATATATTTTATATATATATATATATTATATACACATATATATATTACTATATATATATAAAATACACACATATATATATATATATACACACATATATATATATACTAGCCGCAAAGCCGCCCTCCGGGCGGCTTTTTGGCTAGCTCCTGCGGAGGGCTATTGGTGGGCCTTTGGCCCACCAAACACCGACTCTCCGATAGCCCCTTCTAACTTTCTTGAAATCATGGATGTGGAAATGTATGTATTAGCGCCAACCCATTCACATCACCCCCAACCCATTCACTCATCCATTACCCATCACCACACACCCATTCACTCACCGATTACCCATCACCCCCCATCTATTCCCTCACCCATCACCCCCTACCCATTCACTCACCAATCACCCCACACCCATTACCCATCACTCCACCCATTCACTCACCCATTACCCATCACCCTACATCAAGGTTTCCTCAATTCTCGCAACCCCACATTTTTTTCGCAATTCTCGCTAATAGGCTGCTAAAAAAGAAGAAGAAGAAAGTGATCGGATCATCTCATAAGTGGGCTTAAAACTTTCCCCTGGTCATCCTGGTTCCAAAAATGTGCCATATGATGGGATTCCGCCACGGGGGGCGGCACCTATCGCGGACACACACACACACACACGCAGAGACACACACACACACATTTCGCTTATATATATATATATATATATATATATAATATATATATATATATATATATATATATATGTATATTTATTATATATATATATATATATATATATATATATATATATATAAATATATATATATATGAAGATATATATATGTATATATATAGGCTACATGCATATATATATATATATATATTAGGGTGGTCCCAAAAAAATGAAAGTTCGAATTTCTCACGGGCATGTTTGCCAAAACGTTCCTGACGTTGCAAAACGCAAAAAACAAAAAATAACAGATTTGGAGGTGGTTTAGGGGTCCATCAAAGTCTCTCACTTTTCTCAACGGATTCATTATAATGTCACAATACTAATAGGAAAAATGAAAGGAAAGAGCATAAAATGTTCTCTCCTGAAATAGTTTTCAACTCAATGGGGGTGAGGTAGTTGCGCCGGTGAGCTTCCACCACCTGGAGCAGGTCCTGCTTGGTTTTCTCATCCTTGGTTAGGGAGTCGTTGTACGATGAAATCATCGCCACCCCACGCTCGGCCCCGTCGTTTGTGACGCTGAGGTTCTTCACTGTGGACACCCCCTTCTGGTACGCAGGGTTTGCTTCCCACTCGTCCACAGGGAGGGAAAGGAAGGAGATGTCGATGTTGAGGAGGGTGAGCGCGCGAACAGAGGCTCTGGAGGTGAGTGAGGGTAGCGAGGAGTTGATGAGCTGATCCGCAGCCTTGTTGAACCGGATTCGGTCGAGGTCCTTTTCCTTCCTCGTCTCTTCAGCAATCTTCTTCTTCTCCTCCATGCTGATCCTCTCCGAGAAAAGAGACAGCCCCACGAGATCGGCGCCGAGGTACCAGAGATGGCGGGAGAATGTGGTGAGGGTCGTCTTCCCGATCGCTCCGTTGATCTCCTGGAAGTGGTGCAGGTCCTTCACGAGGTTGAGGTCGTTGTACGCAGCTTCGGTCGCCAGCCCCGCCTCCATCCCGCGCGCGAGTAGAGGAGAACGACGAAGAGAGCGATCTCTTCAAGTCCCTTGCCTTCCCGCGTTGTCATTTGCACGTGGGACCGGAACATGCGGATCTTGAGAACGTAGATTGCCTTTGCCATCCAACGGGCGTGGTGGAAGGCTCCCGGTTTCTTGATCGGCTGACGGAGGTTTCCGGTGAGATAGAAGAGGGACAGGTTGCACAACTCGCGGTAGTCCTCTCGGACTTTCTTCGACTGGATCCCTCTCTCCATCGCACCGATCGATGCCTCCTTCCACGACGGAACGAGATCGATCCTCGGGTCGACGACGTTGTCGATGGCTTCGGGATCTTCATGAGGGATGTAGGGCCACTGTTCCAGGAATCGCTTGAACAACTGAATCGTTGGTCCAGAGGATGGCCCCATCACCTCCTTGAACGCAGCGGCCAGGATTAGTTCGATGACGTGGTGGCGGCAGGCAAGGTTGAGAAGTGGTTTCCCCAAAGCTTCTTCTAGAAGACGACAGCAACCGGTATGAATTCCTGTATTGCTGGCTGTCGTGTCGAAAGACATACCGACCACCTTCTCCTTGATACCCCACTCGCCGAGAACTTCCCACCACCTTTGTAGCCATCGCTGCTCCCGTTCCCGCTGGGAGCTTTGGCATTCCAAGCAGCTTCTCTTTTTCCAGGGCAGGACTGGAAACTATGATTGGAAGACGATCTACAAGATTCCCTTCTCCTTCTCCATTTAAGTCGGGAAGCAATTTACCATCCCAGTGAACGATCAAGGAGGCTCTTCTGCATTGATGAACTCTTGGAAGGAGGTCTTGATGTCCTCCGCAAGCGCCGTCCTGTCATCATTCTGGATCGACGAAGTGTGCTTCGGGAAGCAGGCGTTAATCCTGAGCTGGAAGCCACAGCCTGGAGGAGGTGGGTCGCCTTCCGGTCTGAGAGGTTCGTCCTGTCCAGCGCAGAGACCATTTCCGGTGTAACCTTCAGCCGCTTCTTGGGGGAGCTGCTGACCTGCGATGATGTTTCGCCTCGAAACGGGGAATTCTCCTGGGACGATGGTCCAGATGACGGTGACGAAGAGTCGGAAAGGTCCACCGTCGCGAACTTCTCAGCCTTTGCCATCTTCTCCTTCTCCGCCATCTCACTTTTCTTCCGCGCCAACTTCTTCATCCGCATCGTTTCCTTCCTCACCAGCTCTTGGTCCTACTCCGCCCATTGCCATTTTCCGCTCCGTTCGCTGATCCCTCAGGAGCTTGGTCCTCTTTGTTCTTCATGGACGACAAAGCATCCTTATGCGATATGTCGAAGAGGCGACTGAGCTCGTTCTTGAAATGGACTTCCTTTGCTTGTTGAGTGTCCGTACTCCTCTTCCTATTAATTTTCAGCTTCTCGTATTTCTTCACTACGGATTCCAACTTGACTTTGATGGAACGGATCTCCATTGTTGGGATTCTGGCTTTCACCCACACTTCCACGAGTTCAGTGACAACAGCCTCCCGGTTGCTCTTTGAGTTACATCCGAATGAGTACAACCGACGCAGCACTTCTTCTCCAGTGGGCAATTGGCGGCCGGTGAATTTCTCCAATGGTTGATCAAAGAGGAACAGTTCCGTGCTTTTCCGTGTAGAACACGCCATACTCACTCACGCTGGGAATCAAAAAGAAGAAAAAAAAAATTAGATAAAAAAAAGAAAAAGAAAAGTACTTTTAACACCGACCGACAGCGAACCGAAAGCTCAACTGACGTCTCCCTCTCTCCCACTGACGTCTTCTTCTCTCCCACCGGATGTAGCAACCCCCACCGGATGTAACAACTTCCTTCCTCTTGATGGAACCCTAAATATTTTTTTGAACTGTGGCAAATTTGGCCAGGAGTATTTTCTAGTCCAGGTAGAACAAATAATCAACATGCCCCAAGAATATTCAAATTTTGAATTTTTCCCCTAGATTTTGGACCACCCTAATATATATATAATATATATATATATATATATATATATACTATATATATATTATATACACACATATATATATATATATGTATATATATAGGCTACATGCATATATATATATATTATATATATATAATATATATATATATATATATATATATATATACACACATATATATATATATATATATATATATATATATATATATATATATATATATTATATACACATATATATATACATATATATATATATATACACACATATATATATATATATACACACACATATATATATATACTAGCCGCAAAGCCGCCCTCCGGGCGGACTTTTTGGCTAGCTCCTGCGGAGGGCTATTGGTGGGCCTTTGGCCCACCACTTGTGTTTTGGTGGCCTTCGGCCCACCAACATGCTCTCCAGATAGCCCCTTCTAACTTTCCTGAAATCATGGATGTAGAAATGTATGTATTCCCCCCACCCATTCACTCACCCATTACCCACACCCCCCCCCCATTCACTCACCCATTACCCATCACCCCCCCCACCCATTCACTCACCCATTAACCCATCACCCCCACCCATTCACTCACCCATTACCCATCACCACACACCCATTCACTCACCCATTACCCATCACCCCCAACCCATCACCCCCCACCCATTCACTCACCCATCACCCACACCCATTACCCTTCACCCCACCCATTCACTCACCCATTACCCATCACCCTACCTACATCAAGGCTTCCTTAATTCTCGCAACCCACTTCTGTTTTCACAATTCTCGCTAATAGGCTGCTAAAAAAAAAAAAAAAAAAAAAAGTGATCGGATCATCTCATAAGTGGGCTTATGACCTTCCCCTGGTCAACCTGATTCCAAAAATGTGCCATATGAGGTGTTTGCGCCACGGGGGGCGGAACCTATACACCACACACACACACACACACACACACACAGACAGACACACTTTCGCTTATATTATTATAGATAGATTCCCATCACCCCCCACCTATTTCCCTCACCCATCACCCATCACCCCCCACCCATTCACTCACCCATCACCCCACACCCATTACCCATCACCCCCCCCATTCACTCACCCATTACCCATCACCCTACATCAAGGTTTCCTCAATTCTCACAACCCACTTTTTTTTCACAATTATCGCTAATAGGCTGCTAAAAAAAAAAAAAAAAATGATCGGATCATCTCATAATTCGGCTTAAACCTTCCCCTGGTCACCCGGTTCCAAAAATGTGCCATATGAGTTGATTGCGCCACGGGGGGGGGAACCTATACCAGACCCCACACACACACACACACACACACACACACAGACAGACAGACAGACAGACAGAGAGACACACTTTTGCTTATATTATTATAGATTACCCTAACCCCCCACCTATTCCCTCACCCATCACCATCACCCCCAACCCATCACCCCCCACCCATTCACTCACCCATCACCCCACACCCATTACCCATCAAACCCCCCCCATTCACTCAACCATTACCCATCACCCTACATCAAGGCTTCCTCAATTCTCGCAACCCTACTTTTGTTTTCAAAATTCTCGCTAATAGGCTGCTAAAAAAAAAAAAAAAAAAAAGTGATGGATCATCTAAAAGGGGCTTATGACCTTCCCCGGGTAAACCCGATTCCAAAATTCCCCATATGGGGTTTTTTGCTCCACGGGGGGGAACCTATACCACCACCACACATCAGACAGAACACTTTCGTATATTATTATAGATTTTAGCCTGTGATCCCAAAGTCCTTGGCGAAATGTTGCAGGCCATAAAAAACCCGAAAATACGAGTTTTTTTGGGGGCCGGGCCTGAAAATCCCATATATATAATATATAATAATATAATATATATATATTTTATTTTATTTATTATTATATATATATTTTTAATTACAGGTGGACATAAGGAAAATAATGTGAAAATAAACTCTATTTACAAAAATAACTACCTATCAGTGGACCGTGGCCTCCCCGGGAGTTGCTATCCGCTCTATGTTGGGGGACAGTTGACAGACACACTCTCTTTCCTCTTCAACGCCAAAATTTTTATTCCTTTTTTTATTTTTTATTTGTGGGGGCTGTGAACCCCTGTTCACACAGAAAATGGTTAAAATTGCAGGATTTTTTTTCTGGGATCGGAACAATGGATTTCTCACCATCAAATTTTCAACAGATATTTTTGGGGGAAATATTTGTCGTTTTCCTTCCTGGCTTTAAAGGTGCTGCTTAAGAGGGGAACAATGTCTGTATATTTAGATTCAGCAGTCTTTTGAAACTGTCAATCTTCCCTTCATCACCCTTTCATTCCAGACCCTAATTTTTTTCTCCCAAGGCTTTCATTTTTCAGAAGATTTACCATATTTGCATTTCTTCTTCAACTTGCATTAACTTGTTCAGATTTCAAATATTCTGCCAAGTAGCATAATTTTGGACTCCAAATTTCACCCAAAAATAATTAGCAAAATTCAGTTTTTTCCCGGGAAAAAAAGGGAGCATTTCTCTTCCCCCATTGATGCACCCGGATAACACTTTGCCTCTTGATAACCAGGGTTTCTTGGGGGAGGAGAAGACCTTCGTAGGGTTTCCCATTTTTTCCAAAGCATGGAAATGTCTTGACTGCTTTTAAGAAATTTTTTACCTTTTTCACAACCATCAAAAAAAAACTTTTTTCTTACCCGGTTTTTTACAACAAGAGCTTCAGGGTGCAAGAAAAATGGGTAAAATCAAATCTGGGTTCTCCTTTTGACAAAGGGGACAAAAAAACCTTTTTCCCGACCCCACCAGGGATGACACCATCTTGCAAATTCCTACACATAATTTCCATAAAGTCCTTTTTTTTCAAGAAACGTCACTGAGAAAAATCTCCGCCCCTTGGGGTTTTGGCCCCATTCTTTTGCGCATAAGAATTTCCTTTTATTTTTTATCAGCAACAAAAGGGATGAACACTAGTAACCGGGTTTTCCTCCAATATCTGTTGATTCCCCTTTAAAAGCTCATTTTACCTTTCAGAGTTCAAAAACACACTTTTTTAAATATCAGACGACATTCCTTGATTCTCTACCAAATCATTCGTCTGGGAGGGGATTTTTTTTCACTTCCTTTTCAGCCTCACCCCCAAACAATGTTTTCCCCACAGCAAGCAAGCGGAAAGGGAAAGTATGATCCCCTTTAAAGGGGGTTTCATTTGTTTTGCTTATGCTCTCCACAAAATAGCGCTTTCTTCCCTTTTTCCTGCCCCCTTCACCTTTTTCTCAACCCAGTCTTTGTTGTTTGTTATCTTTCAAAGTCTTTTAAAGAAATCTATAGCTTCTGAGAGAGGTGCTATGTTTTGTTTTAAAATGTCTTCTTTTTTTCATAGGGTCATAGCATCATTTGATAGCTAAATGCCGCAAAAAACCATTTTGGTTTTGGGACCTTTGCTCATCCAGAAATAAAACCCAACCCAAAGATAACTTCGTTAACGGGAAATGACTTACTGGGGTTACTTTTGCTGGCACGCGTCGTTTGACCACGCTCGACCTGGTGAAAAAACCCCTTTTACTGTCACTTTCCTTTGCCCGCTCGACCACACCTACTTCACTTTCAACTATTACTTACTTTGCCCGCACGGACCTGTACACTATGCCTTTTTAACCCCACTTCACTTTCTTCACTTTCCACACTAGGGCTGGGCGAAGGACTCACTTTCAACAGTTATTACTGGTTTTTTCTTTCGCCCCTTTGGTGCCTTCGAAAAATTTACTTTTGATTAAAGATCTCGGCGACTTCACCGCTATTGCCTTCGTCACTTTCGCTTTTTTAATGAGGACTTATCCATTTTTTAAAAACTTGGACCTCATTAAAACCCCCAACAGCAATACTTACTGGGCTCACGCTCACTGACCAGGGGGGGTGCCTAACCCAAAGCTCTGCCTACGTGTGTTGCCAAATTATACATGTTTTTATTGATCGGGGGTTCACGTAAATCAGTAAACATCAAACTTGCATAAAGCCTACTGTATCGTATGCTCATTTCTATTCCATCCTTTTTCCTTTTATATTCGCTAAAAAAATTCACAAAACGCGTGATAAAACTAGTAAGTTAGTAACTCAGAACACCCCGGCTGCGACTCAGACTGTAAAGTACGTGTACGTAACTCGTTCACCCCTTTTTTGGTGGGGGCGGGAAGTATTTTTTTTTTAAACATGAATACTTTTTTAATTTTTTCCTATTTCTTACTTTATCCATCTCCCAAATACTTAAATTTTTAAAGGACCTTGCTCTACCGCCTAGTTACATATTAAATCATTCATTTACGATTTTTTCCCTCTTCAATAAAAAAACAAAAAATCGACCTCAAACGCAAAATCCCAATCAGAAAAATTTCGCGGCGCATTGGGGATTCCCCCCGGCGCCAAGTGCGCCGCGGCGCACATTTGAGAATCACTGGTCTAGATTGAGGCCACACTCCCGATTCATTCTCCCTCAAAACATCTTATACGTTTCCACCTTCTCTCTTCTCCTCTCTCTCCCCTTCCTCCTCTCTCCTCTTCTCCCTCTCTCCCCTCTCCCCTTTTCTCTCTCTTCCCCCTCTCTCTCTTGGCTTAAATTTTACAGCATTAAATTTTAAAATTTAAAAAATTCATCTTATACTGTTTTCCACCCTTTCCCTCTCTCCTCTCTCTCTCTCCTCTCTCCCTCCTCCTCTCTCTCTCTCTCCCCTCCTCTCTCTCTCTCTCTCTCTCTTAATTATACAGCTGCAATTATAATATTTACAAAATTTATCTTTTACCTGTTTCCCCACCCCCCCTCTCTCTCTCTCCTCTCCTTCTCTCTCCCCCCTTCTCTTTTCCTTTCTCTCTCTCTCTCCCCTCCTCTCTTCTCTCTCTCCCCTCTCCCCTCTCTCTCTCCTCTCTACAAAAATATTATTTAAATAAAGTCACGCACAATATCTGCCCAAAAATGAGCAAATTACCCCAATATTGTGTGGGGCGTCTGAGTTAAACCCCTCTCACACCCCCCCTCCCCGCGCTGATTGGTTCCAATTTCCCCTGATCCCAAAACAAATCTTCGGCAATTCCCCCGGGACCAGGGGTACATGACATCCGGTTACCCCCCAGGTACCTTCCAGGGCTTTCCAGGTACCCCTATATCGTACCCATATCAGTAGGTACCTATTAATGCCCATATATTTAACTAACCCTAACGAAAGGATTAATAGCTGTTTGGGCTGCACGTCGACTGTCCCCCCTGGGATTAAAACCAGGGCCCCGGTTTCGTAACTTTTGGCGCACTACCACTACACCACGGAGGCGCATGGGGAAATTTTAGAAACGAGGAAAATTAGTTGGCGGAGACTAAGAAAAGGGCATGGGGGAGGGGAGAGAGAGAGAGAGAGAAAGAGAGAGAGAGGGGAGAGGAGAGAGTAACACAAAATAGGGAAGGATGAGAAAAAAAATCCCCTAATAGAACAAAGGAGGAGTGGATAGAAGTGACGAAAAATAGACAAATGCTTTTTTTACAAGTAAAGTTATCGAATTTTACTTCAAGGAAACGAGAAAGACGTGAAATTTATCAATAATGCGTTATTGTTGATGATATTACTATTGATATTACCCTAGTTAATATGATATTGTTTATTATAACTAATTCACTATATCAACAACATTGATTGCAACAATATCCGTGTCTTCAGCGGCAGAAGACACACTCAGATCAGAATCCTATTTCGTCCAATCAATGAAGTCATTCAGCGTCGTGTTAGAGCGGATCGCTTGGGAACATTAAATGTTGTTAGCTCTAAGAGTTCTATCACAGGAAATAGGGATGTATACATCGTATATGCGCGTTCCTTGTACAGGTTGTAGAAGGGATAATAACGAAAGGTTGGGAATCTCTCCCCATACTTCTTGTAAAACATAAAAAACATATGTTGAAACAATGTTATTCCTTGTATTTAATGTTCAATTTCTTTGTATCATTGGATGCCATCCAGCATGTGAGGTAAAATAATGTATAACTCTAATGATAATAATAATAATAATAAAAATGATAATAATAATAATAATTATAATAATAATAATAATAATAATAATAATAATAATAATAATAATAATAATAATAATAATAAAAATAATATTGAGCATAGTCTTCAGAAATGTTGACCAGTTGGAGGAGAAGGTAAAAGGTAACAAGTGTATAACAAAGCTAGTGTATTACCAACTAGTCGCAGATGCATCATCAGGGAAACTGAGGAAGCGCTGGTAATGGTGCGCGATAGTAGCAAAGGCATTGATTACCGGCCCGAAAAAAAAAAATCGAAGTATGGTTCGGGAAACAAAAGGGAAAAGCTGATTATGGAAAAATCGCCCCTGGGGCCCTCGAATCTGATGTTCAATTAACTCTACACGTCCAGTTTTGAGACCAGCCCAAATTTTCATGAAAAAAAAATGGGTAAAATCACCCAAAAAAAAGGTTTTTCCCCCAATTTTTTAAATTTTAAACTCTTAATCTTTTTTTTTCCCTCAAGCCTATTTGGGGGCAGTTGCATGTTTTTGAGTCAGTGTGGTTTGTGCTGAGCAGGGGAGGGTTTTTGCGCGCTGCGTATTGGCGAGGGGTTAGCAGGCTGTGTATTTACATTTTTTTCCTACTGATCGTCCCAGCTTTTGACTATTTTTAAAACCCTTTTTAATTTTTTTTTGCAGTATGATGTTTTGATTTAGTGGAGCCCCAAATTTTTAGTTGGGTTTCCCGTAATAGTACCTTGTCCCGGGGCTGTGATGGGGGCCGAAACTGTTGAATGCATGGGGACATTTTTTTGGTTACATAGTGGATTTTTTTAACCCCCGACAGTTGAAAAAAACCTTTTTAAAAAGAATAAAAAGCAGCTTATCTGCTTACTTCAATTTGCCGTATAGGTATCAAAAATAAGAAGTGGCCCCTCACTAGCATGAAACCCCTGTGTAAACCAAATTGAATGAAGGGATGCTTTGGAAAACGGCCATCAGGCAGGGCCATTCGGCCCCCCAAGGGTTTTTGGCGTGAACAAAAGGACCAGTACTGATTGCTCTTCTCCCTCACTAACATAAAAGGATATTCTAAAACGCGAGTTTAAATCAGGTACCGGACGTACCTTCTGCCACGGGCCCTGTGCCACATGGCCCCCATTCTCCCAGTTCCAATGTTCCAATTGAAATTTTGGCAAAATTAATCAGTTTTTCGAAGAGGAGGAAAATCCCATGGTACAGACTTTCAAAAAATTTTGGCGACAACAGAGACCCCAAAATTCATCAGTCAGAAACTACATGACCTTGCTGGGGACCTGATCTACCCAAGGAGAAAAGTGGTCCTTGGTTTCTCGTCTGGGGGAAATTTAAATTTGCTACAAAAAGGAGTTCCCCATCACCATTTTTTCGCCCGTAGACTAAAACCCTTTTAAAGCTTCTTCAAAGGGAAACCCAAAAGCTCTGTTACTGCTTTGATTTGACACACTCAGGGAACAACTTTGTGAGTCTCACACTTATGATAAAAGGGGGAGTGGGGCTTTTTCCCAATTCAGGAAAAAAAACGCTAAAAGGCCCCTTCTTTCTGCATAAAGGAAAAAGCTTCCGATGTTCCAATTGCGCTTTGGCCCTGAAATTGGGGTGAAACTTTTTAAATTTTAAAGAAGACTTTTTTTATCTGGGTGTTTTAAAAAAGAAAAACATCGTGGGAAAAAGTGTGGGGGGCCTGAAAAGGGAAACTCCTTGGGTTCTAGGACTCCAGTTTTGGGTTAAAACTAAGCACGTGGTTTTTTTTTTGTTTTTGGGACTCTAGACGGACAGCAAACATTTTCAAAAAAAGGAAAAGGCCCTGCACGAAAAGACTCACCTGGCAGGTTCAAAGTATGTACAAACCTTTGTTGAAAGTGAAAAGGGGTATTACCCCCCATTGCAAACTGAAACTTGGGTTAATGAAAATTTTTTTTAAAAGGGCCCTGGAAAGAAATGAAAGCTGGCTTTAATTTTTTGTTTTGCAAAGTTTTTAAACGCACTGTTCGGGAAACCCCAAAATAAAGGCAGGTTTTTTTCAATGGCCCTCAATTCGCAACTACTCAAAGATGATGATTTTTTAAAAGCCTAAAATGCCCTGGAAAAAGCTTCTTGGAAGAGCTTTTTTGGCGTTTTTTATAGAACTAACCCAGGTAAATTTTTGAGCCCTCGAAATTTTGGGGGGTTTTAAATGACATGTTGAAGGTTTTCCCTGCGCATTGGGGGTCGGGGTGTTCCCCTCAAAAACAAATTTTTTCCCTTCCCCTTATTTCTTTTCCCCAAAGAATCTTGGGGCGGTTTAAAGTGGGGGGAAAGTTTCCCCCAGGACATTGCCAACCCCCGGGAAAACCCCATACCAAGACGATTCATTCCCCAAAATTATAGGGGACTATTGGGTGGAAAGCTACAAAGTGAAAGAGCTGCTCCTACAAAAAAAGAGCAAAAACGAAACACTTTTTGAATTAAATATGGAGGGGGGTGGGTACTTTTGTGGTTTTGGTATAGTTTTGATCATAAAGTATTTTAAAACCAAATTTTAGATCTTGACCCGTTTTCTGAAAACAGTCTAGATCTGACTGTTTTTTCGAAATAGCCTCTTTCTCTCAAAAAAAACTCGGGGAAGGGGTTTTGTTCCCAAAATTTTAAAATATTAAAATATTTTTAACTATATATATATTTTTATATATTTTAAAATTAAAATTTTATATAATTTTATTATATAAAATATAATTTAAAATATTTTTATATATATATAAAATAATTATATAAAAGTCAAAAATTTTCTGTGATTTGGCTATTTTCGGATATTTCCAAAAATGTGGCACTTTTTTGGATATATTTGGACTAAATTTTAAATACTTTTTTGGCCCAAAAATTTACATTAGTCCTAATAAAGCCACAGGCACCCCCCAAATTTAATTAGAGTAATTTATTCCCGGGGGGGTTTTTTTGATTAATTTATAAATTTTATATAAAGTAAAATAATTATAATTAAACTTTAAAATTTTTAAAAAGCCGAATTTTTAAAAACTAACGTGCTGAGAAAAAAAATGCCTTTTTGAAATCAGCAGCAAAATGCTTTCCCAAACCCCCACACAAAAAAACTCAGAACCATTTTTTTGGGGTCGACCAGTGTTATCATATTTCCTTTTTCCCATCACTGTAATTTTTATTTTTTAAATTTTCTCATCATCCCCCATTATTGGGCATTAAACCCTATTATTTATACCTTACCCTATCAAGTTTTTTTGTTTTTTATTATCATTATTATTCCTTTGGTATTATTTTTACTATTTTTCCCAATTTTTGTAGTACTTTTTATCTTAGTGCAGTTTTTTTTTGCTATGTCTTCCTTGTTTTTTGTTTTTTATGTACTATTTAAAAAACGTTACCTTTTTCCGATGTAAACCCCGGGGGTTTTACTTGTTCCAAAATGTGGGAGGGGGAAAAAGAGAGAGGAGAGAGAAGAGAGAGGGGAAAAGAGAGAAAAGGGGGAGAGAAAGAGAGAGGAGGAGATGGCGGTGGCCCCCACCCAGTGCTAAAAACAGACTGGGTTCTCCTAATTTCCCAAACAATTTCCCAAATTGGGGGACAATGAAGTCCTTTTCTTTTTACTGACTGTCACGATGGGGGGTCTGGCTCACCGCCTCCACCCGCGGGCCCGGGAACATTGGGCCCGGGTTCTTCACTTTCAGCCCCGGCTGCCCCTCTACTCCCCTCCAGTAGCCCACCCGGGACAGGGAACACCAAAGAAATTTTCCCTTCCAAAAAGTCTCGAAAAAAAAAAAGAGCCATATCGTCTATATTGAAACATCAACGTGACCCAAAGACTGAGTGGTGGGGTTAGGGTTTGTTGTTATTATTGATGGGTTTTTATTGTTATTGTTTTTTGTCCGTAATTTCGTAGGTTTTGGGCTGTTCTCAAAAGGGGTTTGAAACAAATAGCTAAAGGGTCTTCTTGCGTTTGGTTTTTTGTCCCAAGCTTGATTTTAATACGGTCCCCAAAAAATGTGGGACGAAGGGGCAAAAGCGAAAGGAATTTCTAGCGGAGGAAAAGTAGGTATATAAAAACGAAACCTTTAAAGCCAAAAAGGGCCCCTTTGAAACACCCCTCGGGAAAATTTAAAAATAGGGAAACCCAGAGTCCCCCCGGCCTCTCATGCCCGGTATAACAGATTCCAAACTTTTCAAAGTTTAAAATTTTAACAAAAATTAACCATCGGAACTTGATTAATTACCGCTATAAAATCCCTCATGACACAGAAAATAGGACACCGTCCATTACAATTTTATTAACAATACTTATTCATAACAAGAAAACAACAGTGTTTGAGGCGTGGAGGCAGCTCCTCATAGTTGATCTCGTAAGATGTATTTTGTTATAAAAGCTCCGTGGTGAATAGGATCATGACCCAGCTCGTGTTATGCACTTGGTGGCCTTGCACCACTTTAGCAGCCTTTCTGCCGTTAACGGTAAAGCTTAAAGTAATCGTCCAGACCATTTCATCATTACTGATTTTATACAGTTAAAATATAGCCATTATTGAGTATATCAACAATATTTTGTCACTTTTTGCATCCAGTCAGCCGTTTTTTAAATAATCCGCAATTAAAATTGTAACTCTCCCAGCTTACAAAAACGCTCCTAACGACTAGCAGACAACGCACCATGACTCAATGACGTCACGGAATGGCGGAGCCAAGTCTCCTGACCGAATTATAGCACGTAAAATGCATTATACATGAGTACTCAAAGAATTTTGGTTTTTGCATAGTATTTGTTTTAATAATCGGAATTAACAATGCATCCTTCATGGGTGCACAAAAAGTCCTAACGCTAGTTCACGAAGACAATGGTACGAAGCACGGTAATCCGACCGATATGACCACGACAAATGGTAATAGTACAAAGGATTGGTGCGTTTGAGGAGGGAGATTTGAAATGGGAGCCATCGCATCCTTATGGGAGAAGGAGAGTGAACGGTTGGCGTTTGGTTGAATGCAGACAAATGGGGTTGGGTGCGTTGGGTGGGGGCGTGGAATGGGGATGCATGTTGGTAGGAGGGAAACGGGGGTGGGTGTTGGTGACGGCAGAACAGGGATGGGTGTTTATAGTGGGGAGAACGGGGATGGAGTTGGTGGGGGGAAACAGGGTGGGTGTTGGTAGTGGGAGAAACGGGATGGGTGTATGAGTGATGGAGAAACGGGGATGGGTGATGGTGTGGAGAAACGGGGATGGGTGATATATGGAACGGATGGAGTTGGTGGGGAAACGGGGATGGGTTTGGTGGTGGGGAAACGGGGATGGGTGTTGGTGGTGGGGAAACGGGGATGGGTGATGGTGATGGAGAAACGGGGATGGGTGATAGTAGTGGGGAAACGGGGATGGGTGTTGGTGGTGGGAGAAGGGGATGGGTGTTGATGGTGGGGAAGGGGATGGAGAAAAGGGGATGGGTGTTGGTGGTGTGAAAACTGGGATGGGTATTGGTGGTAGAGGAAGGGGATGGGTGTTGGTGGTGGGGGAAAGTGATGGGTGTTGGTAGTGGGGAAATGGGGATGGGTGTTGGTGGTGGGGGAAGGGAATGGATGTTGGTGGTGGGGGAAGGGGATGGGTGTTGGTGGTGGGGAAACGGGGATGGGTGTTGGTCACATAACTGTGTATGGATGTTGGTTGGATCGACAGCTGTCACAAATGCAGACGTTTTTGTTTACATGTAGCGAATTTTGGTGAGCAGGCCGCCATAAGCCGGCTTGCGGCAACTTGCGGTTTCTGTTAACTCGAGGCAGTTTTCGTAAGCCGGCTTGCCCAGCTGGCGCAAGCTACTGTAAGCCGTGGCAAGCGTGGGTCAGGGGTCGCTTATGACGGCTTAAAACGTGACGTCATATAAAATCAATAGCATGGTAATTACAGGTAACAGGACACAAGTAAACACATATATGTACATCCATATGCACGGACTTAGCTTAAGACCCCCAAAAAGAATATAGTGTCAATGACATGAGAGGAGAACTTTAAAACTGGTGAAATAATTTTCAGGTCTTATCACCTGACGTACGCTAGTCCCTGTGACGTGTAGTAGTTTCTGCAAATTTTGCTGATATAATAGGGAACAAATTAGCAAATGTTGTACATTTAGAAGCACGGGCATAACTTTAGGACTACAATAATAGAGCTACAGTAGTGTGACACGAGAGGAGAACGTCAAGTCTGGTGAAATAACTTTCCCGAGTCTTGTAACGCTAACACCAGTCCGTATGACGTTGTTTCTTTCAAATTTTACTGAAGGTAAAACTGCATAAGCACTGGTACAAGATTATCTGAATGACATTACAACAGCATATAGTACACTTCGAGTGTTCCTGTTTTTCACATCGGCGAGTGTTCCTATTTACGGCGACAGTTCCAGCTCTTGATTTTGATATTACAGCACCCAATATATACATGTAATATACTTTTACCCGTGTTTCTGCATTAAAGTATTAAATACCAGAGATAGCCTGATTAGTTAGGTTATGGTGTGTCCACACTGGCAACAAAACATGTTGGCAACACAAAATACAACATAGTAGGCAACAAGTTGTGAGGTCGGTAATGATACCTACAATGCTGTAGACATGTTGGTGCTGATATATAGGCGATATGTTGGTAACACCGGTGTGGACGAGTCAATTTCGAAGGAGATATCAGAGAAGAGACACAGACACACAACAACAGCGACGGCTGGTTCACTCGTTGTACTTAATACAAAACCATGGAGTGGACGAGAGAACAGTCGGTACAATTGATATATTGTTACTGCGGACACCCTTTGCTCTGGGATCCCACTCATATACTTTATAAACATAGATTTAAGAGGGCCGATGCGTGGGGAGAGATCGCTGAAATTATGAAGGTGGAGAAATATGAGGCAAAAATACAAAAATAAAAAAACTTATTGCACAGTTCAGAATTGCACTGAAGAAAACAAATGAGAGAAAATCTGGCAATGGAACTAATGTTGCGTACATGAGCCAGTAGTTCGCATTCAACAGCATACTATTTCTGGCAGACAAAATACACGCCACACATTACATATGACGCTGGATTTCAGGTAAGATAATATGTAGCTATATCATTGTACTAGTTATTTTATTTTGTCCCATATAAAGTACATTATTGCTATTTAATAAGAACGATATCACCCAGACTTAACGTCGGTGTCTCACCCGATGTTAAAAAATTACTGTTGCAGCAGATGCTGCCAAGTCGTCCTCACACGCCGACATGACGTTAACGTCTCCAGAGACGAGTGTGGACGGCCTTACAAAATTTACTCCTGTTGTCAACATTTCGCTAACATTGTAATACAGAATATCTCATACATTGTTATAGACATGTATCCAAATGTCGGCCGTTGTTTTTCGGGCAGTGTTTTCAACTTGTCTGTAAACGAAATGTTGCCAGTGTGGACGCACCATTAGGATAAGTGGTTAGGTTATGTTGACCAGTTAACCAATGTCCAGGTTAGGTTAGTGAACGAACGGGAATCCTGAGGCGCCCCCCCCCCCCCCCCCCAGTTAGGTCAGGTTACGTTACCAATGTCAAACTGCACTTTTAGTGTTCTGGGACTTGCGTGCGAAAAATAATTGGATTACATATAATAATGAAATAGTTTTTATTCTTTTTTATCTATTACTAATGGAACTGTCGCCGAATATTTCCAATATTTCCTCGACAAAGTCTGAGGTGCCTGAAAAACTCTAAGTCCAAAGGCAAGCATTCATAGAGGGGACAAGTGCTTGTGGGCCCTTCGGCCCTATGTATTGATGTTTGTAGTATTAGTATATATTAGACAACAATGTGAGTGCAGACTCCAATCGTGTTGTTGCTGTCGTTGGTCACTGGTCAAAGTGCCTCGGGGTAGATCACCTACCACCACTGTAGCCTGCCTCACCCCAGCCCCACGCCTGCCTCTCCCCAGCCCCACGCCTGCCTCCCCAGCCCCACGCATGTCTCACCCCAGCCCCACGCCTGCCTCACCCCAGCTCCACGCCTGCCTCACCCCAGCCCCACGCCTGCCTCACCCCAGCCCCACGCCTGTCTCACCCCAGTCCCACGCCTGTCTCACTCCAGCCCCACGCCTGCCTCACCCCAGCCCTACGCCTGTCTCACCCCAGCCCTACTCCTGCCTCACCCCAGAGCAGGGTGCAAACACACACACACACACACACGAACACGCACACAAAGTCCATGGGTATACGGAATTTGAAATACGGCAAGACGTTACCGCAGAGTTTATTCCTGTAATCTTATCGCTGAAAAGTGTCTTTAGCCCAAAACCCCCCTTCAAAATGATTCAATCGACATGGGACCAAGCCGCTTACCACCTACGATTTATTTGCGATTTTTTGAGCCTACTCTCACCAAAATTGAATTTACAGTTTCGGCTATCCAAAACAGACAGACACACAGACAGACACACGGCTACTCCTATAGTATATTAAATAACGGGGGTAGTGAACAATCTGAACTAAACCTAACCTACTCTAACCTGGCGTATTAACCTCCTGCATAGACCACTGTATACCTGGACTGCGCACGGAATATCGGCCTGTCGCTCAAGGGCCTGAAGTCGGAGGGCCGCTCGGATTCATATATATATATATACGGATCATATAGACTGGTTTATCAGTATATATGATATACTGTAATCTTCGTAAATGTTTGTTCTATAATATTATCAAATAAAAAACAGTAAAACATGCTAAAGAAATGCCATTACGAGACTATGAAGAAATATGCATGAACTTAATATTCACTTCAACTCTTCGCCATTTAAAACTTTGCGTGTCAACTTTTATCATGAAGGGTATCAATAGAAGCGCAATTTTATTAGCTTTCAATTGCTTTATTCGTTATCTGATAAATGAATTAGTACCATGTATAAATTAGCGTTGACTAAATAAATAACCTCATCAATCGGGAAAATTACCCGATTGATGAGGTTATTTATTTAGTCAACGCTAATTTATACATGGTACTAATTCATTTATCAGAAAACGAAATATATAAGTAAATAAATAACATCATCAATCGGGAAAATTACCCGATTGATGATTTTATTTATCTATTTAACGCTAATTTATGCATGGTTCTAATTAATTTATCAGATAACGAAATACATCAATGGAAAGCTAATAAAATTGCGCTTCTATTGATATCCTTCATGATAAAAGTTGACTCGCAAAGTTTTAAATGGCGAAGAGTTAAGTGAATATTAAGTTCATGCATATTTCTTCATAGTCTCGTAATGGCATTTTTTTTGCGTGTTTTACTGTTTTTTATTTGATAATATTATAGAACAAACATTTACGAAGATTACAGTATACCATATATACTGATAAACCAGTCTATATGATAGTCCATAGACCACTATATCTCTTTGTCGGGCGCCCCGCAGGCCCCTATGCAGCCCCGCAATTCAAAACATTGTCGCGTGAACAGTCCAGGTATACAGTGGTCTATGCCTCCTGCTATAAAACAAAAAGCGCTTGCCTTTGGACTTAAGAGACTTCGTGCCTTATTTTTCAGGCACCTCAGACTTTGTAGAGGCACTCAGGTAATCACCTGTCGGGAGGATTAATACCCTAACTGAACATAACATAACCTCCTAACGGGGGAACTCTGCCCCATTCCACCCCCCGGCGAGATTATTAAACTAACTACGGTAAACCTTAACCCAACCTCCTAGAGGGTTGGGGGCCTCTGGAAGGGGAGGCGAGGGTGTGTCTGTATGCACTTCTAGACAACTATGTCACTTCTACAATAATAATATATATATATATATATATATAATATTATATAATATTGTATATACATATATATATATACATATATTATATATATATATATATATATATATATATATATATATATATATATATATATATATATATATACATATATATGTATATATATATATATATATATATTATATATATATATATATATATATATATATATATATATATATATGTTTGAAAGTTACGTGGAAGTGGATAAATACTGTAGCTTCAGTATACTGAGCAAAAATTAATATAGAAAACGCAATTGGTAACGGCGGTAGTGACCGCGCAGTTCTCGTCCATTATAACCAAAAAAACTCATTCATGTGAAGGATATAAAATAATGTTGTGAACCATTCACAATATCGTCAATTATCGTAATATATTGATGGCTTTTAATCGACGGTACACTTTCGTCGTTGTGGTTGTTTTGTTTACAAGTGATCAGCTGTGAGCGGGCGAGCCCCGACCAGCCGGGGCGGGGCGTTCTGGTGAGGCACGAAAGCGAGTCGAGCCAGGCTTATGGCTGCCTGCTCACCAAAATTCGCCTATGGTGTCGCCTCCCGTGACATTATCAGCAATATTCGCACGGCGGCTGGAATGATGGAAGTTTTTTTCCGCGCTTTTTACAAAAGTCGTGTTTTTACGGAAATAAGGCGTGGAAATTAATTATTTTTAGTGGATTAGGTGTTTTCAATAAGCATATCGCAAAGAAAAAAATGGGTCTGGATGATTACTTTAAGATCCCACAAGAGAGGCCCCATTGAGTGGCGTGCCGAGTGTTGAACTGAGGCCTCAGCAGGGTGTAGCAATGTATATTATTGAATGTGACGATTGTAATTTTTTGTATATCCAAGACTCATGGTAACTCGGAGTGTAATATACTTTATTATAATGTACCTACTTAGAATATTGCGTACGATGTAACATTACACACACAGGTAAACACCGTATTCTTGTACTTTGATAGTGTTGTATAGCGGCGAGTTGGCCATTTTCTGTGTGCGTCTACTGTGCACTGCTGGAGGGTGACAGTGGCGTGTACATTGCTGGAAATTGTAACGTCGTAACGTCGTTACATACCTAAGCAGTGTGTGTGTTCGTGTGTGTGTGGGGAGCGGGTCCCTGTGGTGTGTGTGGTGTCCTTCCGAGGCGTACTGTTGACCACGAGTGGTAGGCTACTCCAAGGCGATTGCTCTGAATTGCCGGCTGGCAATTCATTGCTAAGCAGTGGCAGAACTACGTGGGGGCCTGAGGAGATACGTGCCTCCCCATTTTACGGTGGTGCTCCCCCAAATGCACCCCCATTTCAAGACGGTGTCTCTCATTTGAATAACTATATCAATTTGTAACTTACTGAGAAAAATTAACCAATAGTTTTAATAAACATTTTTTTACTCATAATGGATTTATAATAACATGATGATGCAACAAATATATCCATATAATATATATATATATATATATATATATATATATATATATATATATAATATATATATATATTATATGAAAACAATATTGTCCTCATTTATACTGTGGCATCGAATGCCCCCCATATTTACCTTGCCGAATAACCCCCTATATTATACTGTGCCCCAGAGTGCCTCCATATATACTATGAACTCGGTGCCCGCCCCCCCATTTTACCCCCTTGTTCGGCCCACCGTAATGCCCCCTATTTACCTTGCCCCCGACTACCCCCCCATATTACCTGGCCCCGTTGCCTCCCAAAAACCTGTGCTCCCCCGAGTGCCCCCCCCTCCATTTTTACACCTTGTTCCGCCCGTGCTAGCTAAGTTGGCCTGTCAAACTAGCTCTTCGGGGTACACCTCTACCACAGAGATGGGTAGGCTACACTTTACACGGAAAAGGGGTTCAGATCTTGTCTGAATCACTTGAAAGGGAAGTAGGTGTCTTGCAGGCTTTTTAAAGATAGACATACGATGATTGGCCACTGGGGTCAGAGGAAAGGAAACCAGTGATACTAGAAATAGATTTATAAGGCAGGACACTGAAGAGTTTTGTAAGACGAGAGAGAGGAAGGGGTTAGTTACATCTATAGGTAAAATTTAAAAGAAGAAGAGTAATTAAAAGATGCACTATACAAACTGTAGGGGTATTTTAAACAAGATAAATTTACTGAGAGGAATAAGTAGTGTAGAAGATTTTTTTATTATAGCATTAACAGAAACATGGTTGATTATGTCAGGCAAGGTATTTAATCCAGAAGATGAGATAGAGGAATATACTAAGTTATTCCACAAGGACAGGTTAGACAGGAGAGGTGGAGGAGTTGCGCTTTATGCAAGAGATACATTGCAGTGTTGTGTTAACAATGTTATAAAAACAGATGGTAGCATAGAGTCTATATGGGTGGAAGTTACGGTGGGAACTGAGAAAATGGTTTTGGGTACAGTGTATAGGCCTCCAAACTTATGTAAAGAAGATTCCGTTCATATATGGCAAGAAATAAGCAAGGCTTGTAGATATATCGATTATGCGTGGTAGGAGACTTTAATCTTAGGAACATAGACTGTGATTATATTGTAGGAGATAATTGCGCAGAGGAATTGTTCAAACTAGTTCAGGATAACTTTCTAAAGCAAGCAATCAATAAGCCTACTAGGAGACTATATAATCGATTTATTACTAGCAAACAGGGAAGATTTAGTTTCAGTGGTGAAGTTGGAAGTCAGTTAGGTAATAGCGTCATTTTGGAATTAGGTTTTGCTTAAATGGGAAATAGGATCTAGAAGTATTAATATGCATTGAGTATCTGACTTCAGAAAGGCCAATTATACAGAATTAAGAAGACACCTGGAAGAGATTAACAGGGATGTAGGATGGAGGGAAAGTGAGGTCTGAGGTCTGGGCGGAAAGGGGTATCAGTGAGGACGGTGCTTAAGAGGATTATAGATTCTTCGTCATCAATTTAATTGCAGGTCAGAAAATGAATATGCCTTATTATATGAGGATAAGATCAAGGAAAAACGACCCCAAATGGATGACTGCAAGTTTAAAAGAGAACACAGTACTGGAAATATAAACATATTGCAAGGAGACTTAGATAAATTAAATGAGTGGGTAGTCAGGTGGCAGATGGAATCCAATAGTAATATGTGTAGCGTAACTAATGTTGGTAGAAAAAATCCTGGTAATTCATCAATCAATCATTGGGGGCATACGCCGGGGGCGCGTCGCCTCGCCCACCCTACGACGCCACTCCCGGGGGTCACCACGCGCGAGTTCCCATGCAGGCCCCTTTCCCATACCAAGCAGCTCTCGACAAGAAACATCAACTTGCCCCAGCCACGAGCCTTGTCGGCGCCCCCTTGGCCTCCTCCACGCCGGATTGTCTCTTACAGATACAACCCGATGGGAAGGATCGGTTTCAGGGTAGCGTGCCACATGCCCATATAGCCGAAGTTGGCGCTGACGGACTATGCAGGTAATAGGCCTCGATTCAGTCTCACGGTGCAATCGCTGATTTGACACGTAATCATCCCAGCGATACCCCATGATTCTGCGAAGACACTTATTAACCAAAGGCATTGATTCGTCTCTTCAAGTCACTATTTAGTGTCCATGTCTCACAACCATAGAGTAAGACAGGATCACAAGCGACTTGAAGATCCGGATCTTTGTCCTCCTGCACAGGTACCGACAACGCCAAATACTCCCGCTGAGCGAGTCCATAACACCGTGGGCTATGCCAATCCGTCGTAAGACTTCTTGACGTGACCCGCCGTCATTATGGACTGCGCTACCAAGGTATGTAAAACTTTCCAAGATCTCAATGTCCTCGCCACACGCATGAACAGACTGTACTGCTTCATCTAGTAAGTCTCCAAATACCTGGACCTTGGTCTTGAGCCAGGAGACCTCAAGTCCCACAGGCTTTGCCTCCTCGTGCAGCGCCTCGAGAGCCATCACCAGGACCTCCAGCGACTCAGCAAAGATTACTGCATCATCGGCAAAAACAAGATCAGTGATCTTGGTGTTGCCGACGGATGCTCCACAATCACTTTGATCTACAACTTGTCCAATACCCAGTCCATACAAGCGTTGAAAAGTGATGGGCAAGGACGCACCCCTGCCTCACTCCTGTATTCACAGGAAAGAAGCTGGATACACCTGCCCCACACTTCACAGCACTCTCAGTCCCAGAATACAGACCAGTTATCAAACCAATAGTCCTTGCAGGAATCCCTCGAAGTCGCAGAAGATCCCAGAGTGACTCACGATGCACTGAGTCAAACGCCTTCTTGAGATCAACATAGGCTGCAAGCATCCCCTGTCGAAACTCACGTCGGCGTTCCACCAGGACACGAAGCGCTAGGATACGGTCCGTTGTTGACTTACCAGGCGTGAACCAACTGCTGAGTCTCTGATGCTTCCCGACTGACTGCCGAGAACGCTGTAGGC
>JACEEZ010004325.1:131558-133305 GCA_016584305.1 Chionoecetes opilio | reverse complement strand
GTCATGAGGTGACCACCATCGGATTTAAGGTACGGGTCACGCTGCGAGCTGAAGTGTACGCTCTACATGGAAAGTACAACAATCCGCAGTGGATTGAACGGAGCTGGGGCCTGATTGACTGCTGCCTCCTAAGAAAGCGCCAGGCAAGGCTGCCGCACCACCCTTTGAACCTCCCACCTGTGGTTCACACCATTACAAAACACACATAACATGACCTATCTATCAAGCACTAAACCTACCCCACAAACTAGTAGTAGTTTAGCCATAGATAACAGCTTTCAACTTTCCTTACAATTCCATGCAGTTTTTCTATATTGCATGGTATCACTTCTTTTCCGGCCAGCTTCGGCTGGAGGGATGGGTGGGTGGGAGAGCTTTCTACTTCCTATCCTTTCTCTCTTATTATCTAGTTAGTGTAGTGTATTAAAGCAAACAGCCTTGTAAGGACCTATCGGTCTGTTTGCTGTTTGTGTTTCCTTTGTATTCCTTTGTATTCCTCCTCCTCCTCCTCCTCCTCCTCCTCCTCCTCCTCCTCCTCTCCTCCTCCTCCTCCTCCTCCTCCTCCTCCTCTTCCTCCTCCTTCTCCTCTTCTATTACTTGCTATAACGTTGCCTTTGTAATTGTCATAACAAGGAAAGAGTGACACAAGAATGTGTAGATACTTGTTTGTGAGTATGGGACATAGAAATAGATGAAAAAATGGGTTCATATGGGTTAGAAAAAATGTATCCGGGTTAAATAGAGTATAAGAAGGAATATAAAGAAATGGGTGTATGGTTAATAAGTCGTGTTAAAACAGGTAATCGGTAGTGTTATAACAGATACAGACAAATATATAGAAAGTGTTGACAAAATTAATGGATACGCTACGCTAAATCGATATAGTTCCTGTGATGTATTACTGTATTAGTTGTGATTGGGTTGATAGTTATTGATTTAGTGGCTTTCTATTAAGCTATCGCGGAAACAGTACCTTAGAACTTTACCCAACTTTTTTTTAAATCGAATTTTACCCATTTTTTTTTTATCTAAAACTTTACCTAATTTTCTTTATCATCTCGTAATGCTTTCAGGGAAACATTGTTTACATTGAGCAGGGTTTGTCCCTGTCATTGTTTGTTGTTAATGCGGCGATGTTTATGTTCATTTTGGGTTTTTTAGTATTCTAATGTTGTACAAAGTTATGCTGCAGTGGGGAAGCCATTTGCGCCTTAAAGGGAATATAAAGATAGCCTCTATTCCTTATGGCCCTCTATGTCTCGGCGGGGGGAGGGGAGGGAAAAGGGGGAGGAACTTTCGAGAGGGTTGTGGTGAATAGTAGTAGTAGTAGTAGTAGTAGTAGTAGTAGAAGTAGTAGTAGTAGTAGTAGTAGTAGTAGTAGTAGTAGTAGTAGTAGTGGAAAGAAAAGTTACTGCATAGAAAAAATTTCAAAAGTAGATCCAGATATGATATATAGTAGATAGTATATAGTATGTAGTGGATATATACTAGATACTATAAAGTATATAGTAGATGTATAGTAGATAGTATATGATCCAGGAAATTATGAATGAAGAGAAATAAATTTACTAAATAATGACCTAAAAAATAATGACCGTAGAATAGTGATATAAAAACAGCTTTCTTATTTACCGCCTTGAAATATATAAAGCATAACAACAAATAGGAATTTTTTAGTATAACCTGCTGCCTGCATTCATTCATTCATGCATTCATTCATTTATATCCACGTTATTAAAAAGAAACA
>JACEEZ010004325.1:119058-126558 GCA_016584305.1 Chionoecetes opilio | reverse complement strand
AATAGGAAGAGGGAGAGGTGGAGTCCCTTGCTGCCGGCGCCCACACACACACACGCCCCCGCACCACACACGCTCCCCCCCCACACACACGCCCCCCCCCCCCCAACACACACATAGTCCTGACACACTTTTGATGGGTAGATCCTGAAGGAAGGGGTTGACACCATGGAGCTATAAAAGGCCTTTATAGCTCCATGGTTGAAATATGTTACGTACTGTAGCCTACACGTGCATCTTATACCCCAGGAGGCGCGTCAGCCTGTACCTGTACTTGTACGTGTACCTGTGGGGGGCCAGGAACAGGCAGGGAAGAGGGGGAAGGGGATTACTGGTGAGCTAACAAGCCCGGTGGTTTCCCAGCACACCCAGGGGGCATCCACTCCCTCTTAGCGGCACCACCAGGGTTTGGGAGATACGTGGGTGCGCCCCTCGCCTGCTCGGCCCTCACATGTTATCCCTGCTCGCCACGGCCACCATGGAACAGGACCATTACCACGGCCTCCACCACGAGGCCGGGCAGCGAGGCCGCGCTAAACGAAGCTCTCGTTGTTGAGTCGCGTACAGTTGATCTTGATCTTGTAGTAGTTGTGGTTGTGCGTGGCTCCCGGCGGATGTAGCGGCTGTTGCTGCTGCTGCTGCACGGGCACGTACGTCCTGTAGCCGCTGCCGGGGCTGCCCTGGGGGGGGGGGGGAGGCCATGGGCCATGTACTGTACACACACACACACATAACAAGCGGCCCTCAAGTTAGTATCGGCCCAGAGGCTCGGTAAACCCGGCCCAGCCATCCCTCGCCACCCACCTGTGACTCCGCTTCTCGGGGCTCCAGGAGTCCACCGGCACACTCGGAGGAATTGGCGCCCGCGTGATCGTCGTGGTCGTCGTGGTCATCGTGGTCGTCGTGGTCCACGTGGTCTAGGGAAGCCTTGATGGAGGGTGACGGAGGCGCTGCGGGAGCGAAGGGAAGCCGTTCAGAGGACAACAGAGTAGCGCATAAACCGCTTATAATGGCAGCAAAAATTAAGTGGAGAGAAAATACGGGCATCCACTTCCGTTTGTCTGGCTAGTGTAGTGTGTAATGGCTATAAGAGCAGATAAATGTGTGTGTGTGTGTTTTATGTGTGTGTGTGTGTGTGTGTGTGTGTGTATGTGTGTGTGTGAGTGAGTGAGTGAGTGAGTGAGTGAGTGAGTGAGTGAGTGAGTGAGTGAGTGAGTGAGTGAGTGAGTGAGTGAGTGAGTGAGTGAGTGAGTGAGTGAGTGAGTGAGTGAGTGAGTGAGTGAGTGAGTGAGTGAGTGAGTGAGTGAGTCTTATTTCCATAGCAATTATATACATATATACATAACAATTGAAATAAATATTGGAATGAATATGTCGTGCCAAGGCTCCTTGACATATATATTTAAAAAAAAAAAAATACAATGTAGCTGAGGAGCATCAAATATACATTATAGTATACATCAGTATACAAGAGAAAGAAAAACTGATTAATGAAATTTGACACTATATACATTATTTATTGAGTGATATTTCTACAAATGTTGTGGCGTGAATAGAAACTTTTTTATTTTATTTTTAAATTGATGAATACTTCCCGAATTACACAGAGTTTTCAAGTCAGTTGGTAAAGTATTCCATAGTTGAGGATCAAAATAAAAGATGCTGTTCCTGAAAAGCGTTGTTCGATATGGTGGACATACTAAATTAACATTATTATTTCTGGTACCGTGAATTGTTTCTTGTAAGTTAAGAATGGAAGTTCCCTTTCTGTTTGTAATACTTAAAAAAATGTATAGCAGAAGAAAGCATTAATGGATGGAGTAAACATTTAGAAGCTTGTGTTCTGAGAATATATTGGCCGTATAACCAAATTTACCGAAATGAAATATGTATCTCAAAATTTTGTTTTGTGCCATTTTTTATTTGCTAATGAAGGAGGGCCAAGTACATGCCCATACTGGCACACAATATATAAGGTGAGGCAAAGACTACTGTATACTGGACTTGCTACTCGCGCTCCGCGCCAACCCGCCCATGACCAGTGGAGGCCTATTGGCAAGGTAAAAAAGTTTTTCGAACATCACTCCCATTTCCCTTCCTATGGTTTATCAGTATAAAGTATTCCCTGTTATCTTCGTGAATGTTTGTTCTTTAATATTATCAATTAAAAAACTGTAAAATACAGTAAAGAAATGGCATTATGAGAGAGTGAAAAAATATACACGAACTTACACATTCACTTAAACTCTTCGCCATATCATATTTTGCGAGACAACATTTAACATGGACCATATCAATAAAAGCGGCATTTCATTAGCTTTCCATCTATATCTTTCGTTTTCTGATAAATTAATTGCCACCATGCATAAACTAACGTTAACAAAAAAAATATCATCATCAATCGGATCGGCAAGTAAAAAAGTGTTCCATGAATACAGTAGACCAGTGCTATTCAACCTGGGTGGACGGTCCACCTTAAGGTGGACGAGACTAAGTGAGGGGTGGACGGCTGTCTTGGGGTGGACAGGTGGGTGGACGAGATCATGCCCACGTGTCAGTATAGATCAGTGTTTTTTCATATTTTGAAGTCTTTGATACCTATATGAGAGAATGTGGCTGAGAACATGATGATGGTAAGCAGACAGCAGAACATACACTGGAGGTACGAATGTCCCACTTGATTAATAGACACCATACTTTGATGCAGGAAAACCTTGACTAATATTTTCAAGAGACCTGACCTCTAAAATGTGGATGCTTACTCCATTTTCAGATGATGGAACTGATCATTCTGATGCCCTACAGGAGCTTCGAGTGTAATATTCTCATAAAGCAGCTTTCAAAACATTTGGCCATCCCATGCATTTATGGGTTGCTCTGCTTAACAAGGAGTTAGCTGAGCAGGCAACAACCATGTTTGTGTAAATCCCAACATTATCAAGGTTTCTCAAGCTTAGTTTTAATCAAGGCAAAGAAAAGGAATGCCATTCCGAATTTGGATCATTTTATGCGGGTTGCACTTAAAAATCATCTGATGCCTCGATTTAAGCTGATAGCAGACAAAATGCAATAGCAGCCAGGCCACTGATTTTTGTTTCTTGCAGGAAAAAGTTTAGTTTTTTGGATTATCAAGTATAACGCATATTATGTGCCATTTTACTTTAGTTTCATGAAGAAAAATTCATTTTTTTCTGGAATTCCTCAGCTATGTTTATTGTTTTCTTGTATATTTATAGTTTTAGACCACATGTGTTATTATACAGAAGAATATGTAAGCTGTAAATAGAAAACGAGCGCAACTGCTTTTTCCTACCTATACATTTGTAGAATCATATAGTCTATAATATATATGATATAGTATATTTACAATGTCAAGAGCCGTGAGATTTTAGAGACTTAAAAAAATTGAGGTGGACAGCTTCTACCAAATCACCACTAGGGGTGGACGACATCAAAAAAGGTTGAAGAGCACTGCAGTAGACTATGGTTTATCAGTAACAATGATTCACTGTTATCTTCGTAAATGTTTCTTCTATAATATTATCAAATAAAAAAATGTAAAATACACTAAATGAATGCCTTTATGCGACTGAAGAAATATGCATGAACTTTATATTCACTTAAACTCTTCGCCATTTACTATTTTGCGTGCAAAACGTTTACATGAAGCATTTCAATAGAAGCGGAATTTATTATCTTTCCATTGATATATTTCGTTATCTGATAAATTATATAATTTAACTAAATAAATAACATCAGCAATCGGGAAAATTACCCGATTGATGATGTTATTTATTTAGTAAACGCTAATTTATGCATTGTTATAATTCATGTATCAGAAAACGAAATACATCAATGGATAGCTTATCAAATTCCGCTTCTATTGATATGCTTCATGTAAAAAGGTTGTACGCAAAATATTAAATGGTGAAGAGTTTAGGTGAATGTAAAGTTCTGGCATATTTCTTCAGTCTCATAATGGCATTTCTTTAGTGTATTTTACTGTTTTTATTTCAAAATATTATAGAACAAACATTTATGAAAATAACAGTATATCATTTATACTGACACACCATAGGAAGGGAAATGGGAGTGATGTTCGAAAATGTCAGGAATCGTGGCCTTGGCCTCCACTGGAAATAGTCCAAACTGCGTAGCAAGTCCAGTATACAGTAGTCTTTGGGTGAGGGTAACACAACGTGTAGTATATACTGATCATTGCTTCGATTGTGAGGTGATTACGTATCCTATATAATATGCAACACATTCGGGATAGTTTGGAATATACATAATTTATCTGAAAGCTCCAATTCAAATTTACATCTATATGGATCCCAAGGAATTTTGTATGAGTTACACTTTTAATAATTTCACCCTCTAAAAACAGTGGAGGGAGATTATTGTTTAAGGAACGATTTTGAAAGAAGATATCGTTAGTTTTGGAAGTTTTAAGTATTTATTGGTTAGTTTTTATCCATTGATTAATTAATTCTAGTTCTATAGTTAAACTTCTGTGTAAATCTAGTATATCCTTATCCGCTAATAGCAAGTTGGTATCATCAGCATATATAGTACATTTGAATTTGGAATTAGCATTTGCAATATCATTTATGTAAACAAGAGAAAGTAATGGTCCTAAAATAGGTCCTTGTGGTACACCTGTGGTTATAGTTTTTGAATAATAATAATAACCATAACAATACACTGACTGTGACCTATTGCTTTAATAGCTTTCAAAAAGTTGCAGTGGTACACCTCTAATGCCATTATGTTCAAGTTTATCCCGCAATATACGATGGTTTAAAGAGTCAAAGGCCTTTGATAAGTCGAGAAATATCCCGACTACATGATGTTTTTTTTCCAAGTACTTGTAGACACTACTTGTGAATTGTATTATTCCTGACTCTGTTGAATGATGTGCCCGAAAACCATGTTGGTATTTATAAGGTAATTGATTATTTTCTAAGTAATTATTCATACGGGTTGCAATGACTTTTTCGAATATTTTGCTGCAAGCTGGTAGTATGGAAATGGGGCGATAATTGTTAATGTCATTATTACTGTTAAGCCCCGTCTGGGGAGAGGGGGCGCAACGGGGGGTTGAAGCTCCTGTTCAGCGGACCCCCACCCGCTACGGTTCTATCCAATCGGTCGCTGACGTGGCATGACACCTAATCCCCGGCACCCCTACCTGTAGTGTGCCGGGTTGGGCATATCTCAATATACTATGTACTTACGTTTCACATTAAACGGGGCAGTGCCCTCCTGGCGTCGGAGATACGGGGAGCTTGCCTCCCCAGGCTGATAAAAGCCCCGGCATTGCCAGGGGGCGACCCTCCCTGTCCCCCACGAGGTCCCTGGCCTGCTACAGGTCCACCAGGGACATCCTTGATAGCCCGCCCTGTCATGCACTGTATAATTAATAATGCATCACCATCTGCCGCGTAGCCTCCTGGTAGACCTGTGGTACTCAAGGGGTCCTAAAACTCTGCTGCGGGACCCCGGGATCCTTGGGGGGCCCAGAAGAGAAGCCAAAGGCGAGAAGCCAAAGGCGAGAAGCCACAGGGCGGGTGTGTTGCAGGGCGTCGTGACACCGTAGAGTTGCACCCCGCCCCGTGGGGCAATGCGGGGCGATCCTTAGTAGCCCCACCGCGTGTGTCTCGCAATGCCCCGTGGTCCCAGGGGGGCCCAGAAGAGAAGCCACAGGGGCGGGTGTGTTGCAGGACGTCGTAGCACCGTAGAGTTGCACCCCGCCCCGTGGGACAATGCTGGGCGATCCTCAGTAGCTCCGCCGCGGCCCCGGGATCCCAGGGGGGCCCAGGCGGAACCACAGGGGCAGGTGTCTAACAGGACGTCGGGGCACCGTAGAGTTGAATTGCACCTGCCCCGGGGGCAAAGCGGAGCGGCGGGCGTCGGGGCGTCGGTTAAGGGCGCGGCAGAGTGGAACTCAGCCACCTACCCGAGCACGCGCGCCGCCCGAAGAGACCTTGAAGGAATACCACGCGTTAACTCGCTCGCTGCACTAAAACACAAGTCTGGTATAAGAGGTCACCGCGACGCAGGCTTGCGTGTGCACGCACTCGTCTCTAGATAAATTCTGTCTCCTGTTCCCTGTGCTCAGAGGCAGGCGAGGCGTGTGGTGGTGGTACAGGGCAAAGGCTATATCAGTGTGACAGCTAATCAGTGAGGTGTGAGGTGATGTTGTGAGGTGATCCTTGGTCGCTGGCAATTCTGTTGGGTCAGCAATATAAGCAATGCCTTTCCACTTCTCTTCACTCCTTGTTCCTTCATCTCCTCTTCTCTCTTCTTATTCCTCACTTTCTCTCTTTTTTTTTCCCGTCTCTCTATTCCCCTTCGCCTGGATGCTCATCTTTAGAACAGCTAAGGTCAGCAAATCTGCAGGTGGCAGCTGCCCTCCCCTTGCTGGCTGATAAGGATAAGTTGTGCCAACGAAAACATTGTCGCCTCTCGCTTCCACTACCGTCCTTAACGATTCTTCCACTTCCCTTATTCTCTTCTTCTATTCTCTTATTTATCCTTCTCTCCTTCCCTATACCTCGTTTCTCTGTCCTTCGGACCCTCACAATTACTACCCGATTTGTATATTGGAATCACTTTGGAGTTTTTAAAGTCTGTCGAGGAAAATTCCTGTTCCTAATGAGAGATTGATTATGTGAGTCAGTAGGGTTGACAATATAGTTGATGTGTGTTTTAGTATTCTTGGTGACACATCGTCAATTCCGGGTGTGCTGGTTTTAAGGGCTTGTAAATATCTTTCAGTTTCAGTGGGGCTTGAAGGAGGTAAATACATAGAAAACGCAAAATAATTGATTAAATAATTAATTAAGTGATAATTAAGTGATTCCCATCAAGTATATTATTGTTCTCATCTCTTTTTAGGAAGTGATCATTAAATTTATTTGACATTTCTGGGCACAATGGTTTAGTTCGATTATAAGTTTCTTTGTTATGTTGGAATTTTTACCAGGTATAGAGTTAATAGATTTCCAGTCAGATTTTGGATTTCCTTGGTTGTCTTTTAATAGTTCTTTGTAGTAGTAATTTTTTGCTGTTCTTAGAACTGTTGTCAGCTTATTTCTATATTGCTTATACTGTTCCTTGAATGTTAAAAGCCATTAATGTGAAAGTCTCTCTAGTCTGTGTTTTTCTTTAATACTGTTTCTTAATGTTAATGTAATGTATGGGCTTCTTTCCTTTTTTATTATTTACAGAAATTCTTCTTTCTGGAAAATATTTTTGAAGCAAACTGTCGGATTTAAGAAAGAATGCATAATATGCTTCATTAGGATAGTTTAACTGTAATACGTCAGCCCAATTCACCTGTGAGAGATCGGTACCAAAGTTATTTAATGTAGTCTGTGTTACAGTTCTGTTATTAATATATATTGGATGACTTTGTTTTGGATAAAATAGCTTAGATTGAGAAACAACTGGATACTGCTCACTGATGTCTGTTTGTATTATGTAATTATTATAATTTGA
>JACEEZ010004325.1:106558-116558 GCA_016584305.1 Chionoecetes opilio | reverse complement strand
TGCCGTCGAAGTGTTGGCGCCCCGTGGAATCACACGGAACGTGGTCTAACACGAGGCACTTTGACTCGTGACCAACGACTGCAACAACACGATTGGAGTTTGCACTCACTTTGTTGTCTACTACTACTACAAACATCAATACATGGGTCCGAAGGGCCCACAATCACTTGTCACTATTATTATCACTACCATCAAAAACCATAGCTATTCTCCCTTTCCCTACCCTCCCACCGTTCCTTACTCACTGATCTTATTCTCGGCGACCTTGAGCGCGAACCCCTGTATGACGTAGGGCGCGGAGCTTCCCTTGTTGTTGGCCGCCGTCACGATGAGGAGGTAGTCGCGGCCCGGGGCCAGACCCACCACGCTGAAGGAAGGGGAGGTAGAGGTCACGTTGGCCACCACCTCCTGTGTCGCGGCGTCACGCACCTGTAGAAGAGAGAGAGAGAGAGAGAGAGAGAGAGAGAGAGAGAGAGAGGAGAGAGAGAGAGAGAGAGAGAGAGAGAGAGAGAGAGAGAGAGAGAGAGAGAGAGAGAGAGAGAGAGAGAGAGAGAAAGAGGAGTGTTAATGAAATGAAATAATATGCGCAGGGAAAGAAAGTATATGCACGTACATTATAATAACTTACACACACACACACACCACACACACACACACACACACAAAACCACACACACACACACACACACACACACACACACACACACACACACACATTCACACACACACACACACACACACGCACACACACACACACACACACACACATGGAGTTAAGGAACTACGTAGTGTAAGGGTTAGCACACTCGGCTCACAACCAAGAAGTCCCGGTTTCGATCCTCGGGCGGAGCGAAGACAGAGGGGCGGTCTTCTTAAAACCCGAGCCCCTGTAACTAGGTGGAGTGTTCATAGCTTTGGTTTAACTGGAATGAAGGATACTCATTTGGCCAGTTTAGGTTAATTTTTATTTCATAAAATCTGGAGATATATACAAAATTTCAGGCTACATAATTGGTGATTTCAAGGTGTTATGCAAAACTCGCCAAAACATGCGAGTTTCACCAAGGATACTTCCAGTATATATTGCTGGTGACACGTTTTCATATAATTGATTATATTGATAAGCTGATAACAGTGCAAACACCCTGATAATCACAATAACACTCATTGAAGACTACAAATAGAACAGTCCCCGTGCTACGCCGATTCTCTGTATAGACCGCACTGGCAGAGAACGGAAACATGGAGACTGAAAGGGGTGACTACTTTACTCGCTCAGTACCCCCCCCTAGGACGCGGAGAGGAACGAACTTGAGCGGAGAGCCCCCTAAGTTGACGGGGGGAGGGGNAAAGTTTAGTATTCTTGCGTACCCTTCCTCTTGATGACCCTTTGAAGGCGACGTGGTACACGTCAGCAAGATTTTGAAGGAACTCAGGCTTAATTTTTCCCCAACACTTTCGGAGCTCCATTCAAGCTTGGGGAGTGTAGAGGTGTCACGTGGGCGGAGTTTGCCTTTAATGATGGCCCAAAGATTTTATATGGGGGGATATATGGGGAAAATTTTACCTGGCCAGTCATCTATTCTCCCAATCTTGCAGTCATCAGCCCTGTTCACATCTCGAGCTTTTGGGGGCAGGATGCTCCATCCTGCGGGAAAAATCTGTGCCTTGTGTCTTTTCAAAGCGGGCCTCCAGGTGGTCATTTAAAAAAATCAAAAACCAGTTTGTTAAAAATTGTGTTCTTTGGGAAATAATAAGTTCCCAATACCATGAAAAGTAAGAAACCCCACACCATTAAACTGGGAGGGTGTTCTGTGGTCTTTCGTGTGTAGCGAGGCTCGGTGGGGTCTGAGCCGGGGAGACGGTACACTTTTGCTGGTCCTCCTCCACTCACACCAAATGTGCTTTCGTCCTCCACAGCACAGCCCGCCATTGTCGAGAGGCCAATCTCTGTATTTCTTTGCAAAGTGAAGCCTTTTTCTTCCTTTGGCCCGGTCATTTATCAGTGGCTTATTCCGCGCCCGGTAACACCTGTAGCCAACGTCACTTTTTCAAAGTTTCCTGTACAGTACGAAGCGACACTTACCAAGATGCGTATGATTTTCCTCCTTCAGTTCTCTGGCTGTAAGGTTTAGGATTGGCATCAAGCTGTCGCCTTAACACGCTCCTGGTTCTGTTAAAACGTTTTTTTTTGTTTCCCAGGTTTTTTTGGGGGGAGCGGGAGTTTCCCACCTCTCCGCCAGCCTTAAATCGCGGATCAAATTTTGCACTGTTCTAAGCTTTAGTCCTTTAAGCTTGCAAATTTCCTTATTATTGATCCCAGCCTTGTAAGATAAATGATTGCTTGAATCGTTGTGCCATCCGTATGTTTTCCACCCCTTATGTAATCCAGCAAAACAGGCAAAAACACGGGATGTAGGGAACGCTGAGGCTATAAGTTTTAAACTCATGCAAACTGTCACCGCCTATGGAGGGAGGAGAAGGGGGAGAAACCCTCCCTCCCACACACCGGTGAGTGTGCAAGATGATGTACGTCGCTGTCACATACGATTCATGCTTTTTTTGCTTTTTTTATAGCTTGGGAAGCAACTTTAAATCTGCGCGGAAAAAATCTCGATGAACGGATTCTGGCGCCAAGTCATCCGCGCAAGCCTGTATATTTAAAAAAAAAAAATAATGTAGCTGAGGAGCATCAAATATACATTATAGTAAACATCAGTATACAAGAGAAAGAAAAACTGATTAATGAAATTTGACACTAATATACATTATTTATTGAGTGATATTTCTACAAATTTTTGTGCGTGAATAGAAACTTTTTTTTTTTATTTTTTAAATTGATGAATACTTCCGAATTACACAGAGTTTTCAAGTCAGTTGGTAAATTATTCCAAAAGTTGAGGATCAAGATAAAAAGCTGTTCCTGAAAAGCGTTGTTCGATAGGGTGGACATACTAAATTAACATTATTATTTCTGGTACCGTGAATTTTTTCTTGTAAGTTAAAAATGGAAGTTCCCTTTCTGTTTTGTAATACTTAAAAAAATGTATAGCAGAAGAAAGCATTAATGGATGGAGTAAACATTTAGAAGCTTGTGTTCTGAGAATATATTGGCCGTATAACCAAATTTACCGAAATAAAATTTGTATCTCAAAATTTTGTTTTGTGCCATTTTTTATTTGCTAATGAAGGAGGGCCAAGTACATGCCCATACTGCACAAAATATTTTAAGGTGAGGCAAGACTACTGTATACTGGACTTGCTACTCGCGCTCCGCGCCAACCCCCCCCATGACCAGGGAGGCCTATTGGCAAGGTAAAAAATTTTTTTCGAACATCACTCCATTTCCCTTCCTATGGTTTATCAGTATAAAGTATTCCCTGTTATCTTCGTGAATGTTTGTTCTTTAATATTATAAATTAAAAAACTGTAAATACAGTAAAGAAATGGCATTATGGAGAGTAAAAAAAATATACACGAACTTACACATTCACTTAAACTCTTCGCCATATCAATATTTTGCGAGACAACATTAACATGGACCATATCAATAAAAGGGGCCCATTTCATTAGCTTTCCATCTATATCTTTCGTTTTCTGATAAATTAATTGCCACCATGCATAAACTAACGTTAACAAAAAAATATCATCATCAATCGGATCGGCAAAGTAAAAAAGTGTTCCTGAATACAGTAACCAGTGCTATTCAACCTGGGTGGACGGTCCACCTTAAGGTGGACGAAAACTAAGTGAGGGGTGGAAACGGCTGTCTTGGGGTGACAGGTGGGTGGACGAGATCATGCCCACGTGTCAGTATAGATCAGTGTTTTTTCATATTTTGAAGTCTTTGATACTATATGAGAGAATGTGGCTGAGAACATGATGTGGTAAGCAGACAGCAACCCTACACTGGGGTACGAATGTCCACTTGATTAATAGACACCATACTTTGATGCAGGAAAACCTTGACTAATATTTTTAAGAGACCTGACCTCTAAAATGTGGGATGCTTTCTCCATTTTCAGATGATGGAACTGATCATTCTGATGCCCTACAGGAGCTTCGAGTGTAATATTCTCATAAAGCTCTTTCAAAACATTTGGCCATCCCATGCATTTAGGGGGTTTCTCTGCTTAACAAGTTAGCTGAGCAGGCAACAACCATGTTTGTGTAAATCCCAACATTATCAAGGTTTCTCAAGCTTAGTTTTAATCAAGGCAAAGAAAAGGAATGCCATTTTCCCAATTTGGATCATTTTATGCGGGTTGCACTTAAAAATCATCTGATGCCTCGATTTTAAGCTGATAGCAACAAAATGCAATAGCAGCCAGGCCACTGATTTTTTTTTTCTTGCAGGAAAAAGTTTAGTTTTTTGGATTATCAAGTATAACGCATATTTTGTGCCATTTTACTTTAGTTTCATGAAGAAAAATTCATTTTTTTCTGGAATTTCCCCAGCTATGTTTATTGTTTTCTTGTATATTTATAGTTTTAGACCACATGTGTTATTATACAGAAGAATATGTAGCTGTAAATAGAAAACGAGCGCAACTGCTTTTTCCTACCTATACATTTGTAGAATCATATAGTCTATAATAATATGATATAGTATATTTACAAAGTCAAGAGCCGTGAGATTTTAGAGACTTAAAAAAATTGAGGTGGACAGCTTCTACCAAATCACCACTAGGGTGGACGACTCAAAAAAGTTGAAGAGCACTGCAGTAGACTATGGTTTATCAGTAACATGATTCACTGTTATCTTCGTAAATGTTTTCTTCTATAATATTATCAAATAAAAAAATGTAAAATACACTAAATGAATGCCTTTTATGCGACTGAAGAAATATGCATGAACTTTATATTCACTTAAACTCTTCGCCATTTACTATTTTGCGTGCAAAACGTTTACATGAGCATTTCAATAGAAGCGGAATTTATTATCTTTCCATTGATATATTTCGTTATCTGATAAATTATATAATTTAACTAAATAATAACATCAGCAATCGGGAAAATTACCCGATTGATGATGTTATTTATTTAGTAAACGCTAATTTATGCATTGTTATAATTCATGTATCAGAAAACGAAATACATCAATGGATAGCTTATCAATTCCGCTTCTATTGATATGCTTCATGTAAAAAGGTTGTACGCAAAATATTAAATGGTGAGAGTTTAGGTGAATGTAAAGTTCTGGCATATTTCTTCAGTCTCATAATGGCATTTCTTTAGTGTATTTTCTAGTTTTTATTTCAAAATATTATAGAACAACATTTATGAAATAACGTATATCATTTATACTGACACACCATAGAAGGGAAATGGGAGTGATGTTCGAAAATGTCAGGAATCGTGGCCTTGGCCTCCACTGGAAATAGTCCAAACTGCGTAGCAAGTCCAGTATACAGTAGTCTTTGGGTGAGGGTAACACAACGTGTAGTATATACTGATCATTGCTTCGATTGTGAGGTGATTACGTATCCTATATAATATGCAACACATTCGGGATAGTTTGGAATATACATAATTTATCTGAAAGCTCCAATTCAAATTTACATCTATATGGATCCCAAGGAATTTTGTATGAGTTACACTTTTAATAATTTCACCCTCTAAAAACAGTGGAGGGAGATTATTGTTTAAGGAACGATTTTGAAAGAAGATATCGTTAGTTTTGGAAGTTTTAAGTATTTATTGGTTAGTTTTTATCCATTGATTAATTAATTCTAGTTCTATAGTTAAACTTCTGTGTAAATCTAGTATATCCTTATCCGCTAATAGCAAGTTGGTATCATCAGCATATATAGTACATTTGAATTTGGAATTAGCATTTGCAATATCATTTATGTAAACAAGAGAAAGTAATGGTCCTAAAATAGGTCCTTGTGGTACACCTGTGGTTATAGTTTTTGAATAATAATAATAACCATTACAATACACTGACTGTGACCTATTGCTTTAATAGCTTTCAAAAAGTTGCAGTGGTACACCTCTAATGCCATTATGTTCAAGTTTATCCCGCAATATACGATGGTTTAAAGAGTCAAAGGCCTTTGATAAGTCGAGAAATATCCCGACTACATGATGTTTTTTTTCCAAGTACTTGTAGACACTACTTGTGAATTGTATTATTCCTGACTCTGTTGAATGATGTGCCCGAAAACCATGTTGGTATTTATAAGGTAATTGATTATTTTCTAAGTAATTATTCATACGGGTTGCAATGACTTTTTCGAATATTTTGCTGCAAGCTGGTAGTATGGAAATGGGGCGATAATTGTTAATGTCATTATTACTGTTACCCCGTCTGGGGAGGGGGCGCAACGGGGGGTTGAGCTCTGTTCAGCGGACCCCCACCCGCTACGGTTCTATCCAATCGGTCGCTGACGTGGCATGACACCTAATCCCCGGCACCCCTACCTGTAGTGTGCCGGGTTGGGCATATCTCAATATACTATGTACTTACGTTTCACATTAACGGGGCAGTGCCCTCCTGGCGTCGGAGATACGGGACTTGCCTCCCCAGGCTGATAAAAGCCCCGGCATTGCCAGGGGGCGACCCTCCCTGTCCCCCACGAGGTCCCTGGCCTGCTACAGGTCCACCAGGACATCCTTGATAGCCCGCCCTGTCATGCACTGTATAATTAATAATGCATCACCATCTGCCGCGTAGCCTCCTGGTAGACCTGTGGTACTCAAGGGGTCCTAAAACTCTGCTGCGGGACCCCGGATCCTTGGGGGGCCCAGAAGAGAAGCCAAAGGCGAGAAGCCAAAGGCGAGAAGCCACAGGGCGGGTGTGTTGCAGGGCGTCGTGACACCGTAGAGTTGCACCCCGCCCCGTGGGGCAATGCGGGACGATCCTTAGTAGCCCCACCGCGTGTGTCTCGCAATGCCCCGTGGTCCCAGGGGGCCCAGAAGAAGCCCACGGGGCGGGTGTGTTGCAGGACGTCGTAGCACCGTAGAGTTGCACCCCGCCCCGTGGGACAATTGCTGGGCGATCCTCAGTAGCCCCGCCGCGGCCCCGGGATCCCAGGGGGGCCCAGGCGGAACCACAGGGGCAGGTGTCTAACAGGACGTCGGGGCACCGTAGAGTTGAATTGCACCTGCCCCGGGGGCAAAGCGGAGCGGCGGGCGTCGGGGCGTCGGTTAAGGCGCGGCAGAGTGGAACTCAGCCACCTACCCGAGCACGCGCGCCGCCCGAAAGAGCCTTGAAGGAATACCACGCGTTAACTCGCTCGCTGCACTAAAACACAAGTCTGGTATAAGAAGGTCACCGCGACGCAGGCTTGCGTGTGCACGCACTCGTCTCTAGATAAATTCTGTCTCCTGTTCCCTGTGCTCAGAGGCGGCGAGGCGTGTGGTGGTGGTACAGGGCAAAGGCTATATCAGTGTGACAGCTAATCAGTGAGGTGTGAGGTGATGTTGTGAGGTGATCCTTGGTCGCTGGCAATTCTGTTGGGTCAGCAATATAAGCAATGCCTTTCCACTTCTCTTCACTCCTTGTTCCTTCATCTCCTCTTCTCTCTTCTTATTCCTCACTTTCTCTCTTTTTTTTTCCCGTCTCTCTATTCCCCTTCGCCCGGATGCTCATCTTTAGAACAGCTAAGGTCAGCAAATCTGCAGGTGGCAGCTGCCCTCCCCTTGCTGGCTGATAAGGATAAGTTGTGCCAGCGAAAACATTGTCGCCTCTCGCTTCCACTACCGTCCTTAACGATTCTTCCACTTCCCTTATTCTCTTCTTCTATTCTCTTATTTATCCTTCTCTCCTTCCCTATACCTCGTTTCTCTGTCCTTCGGACCCTCACAATTACTACCCGATTTGTATATTGGAATCACTTTGGAGTTTTTAAAGTCTGTCGAGGAAAATTCCTGTTCCTAATGAGAGATTGATTATGTGAGTCAGTAGGGTTGACAATATAGTTGATGTGTGTTTTAGTATTCTTGGTGACACATCGTCAATTCCGGGTGTGCTGGTTTTAAGGGCTTGTAAATATCTTTCAGTTTCAGTGGGGCTTGAAGGAGGTAAATACATAGAAAACGCAAAATAATTGATTAAATAATTAATTAAGTGATAATTAAGTGATTCCCATCAAGTATATTATTGTTCTCATCTCTTTTTAGGAAGTGATCATTAAATTTATTTGACATTTCTGGGCACAATGGTTTAGTTCGATTATAAGTTTCTTGTTATGTTGGAATTTTTACCAGGTATAGAGTTAATAGATTTCCAGTCAGATTTTGGATTTCCTTGGTTGTCTTTTAATAGTTCTTTGTAGTAGTAATTTTTTGCTGTTCTTAGAACTGTTGTCAGCTTATTTCTATATTGCTTATACTTTTTCCTTGAATGTTAAAAGCCATTAATGTGAAAGTCTCTCTAGTCTGTGTTTTTCTTTAATACTGTTTCTTAATGTTAATGTAATGTATGGGCTTCTTTCCTTTTTATTATTTACAGAAATTCTTCTTTCTGGAAAATATTTTTGAAGCAAACTGTCGGATTTAAGAAAGAATGCATAATATGCTTCATTAGGATAGTTTAACTGTAATACGTCAGCCCAATTCACCTGTGAGAGATCGGTACCAAAGTTATTTAATGTAGTCTGTGTTACAGTTCTGTTATTAATATATATTGGATGACTTTGTTTTGGATAAATAGCTTAGATTGAGAAACAACTGGATACTGCTCACTGATGTCTGTTTGTATTATGTAATTATTATAATTTGATTCAATATGTGATGCCCATGTGATGTGTGTGTGTGTGTGGTGTGTGTGTGTGTGTGTGTGTGTGTGTGTGTGTGGTGTGTGTGTGTGTGTGTGTGTGTGCAAAAGTAAGCAAAAACTGAAAAGAGACTACATTATAAGTTCAATGAAGGGCGAGAGACGGAGAAAGAGGCATATATTAAATAAACACGAGAGAGAGACCCCCCCCCACATCTTCCCTGTATTAATGTGACGTGAATCCTTGCCTCACAGATCCCACCAACTGGGTCAGATAAGACTATACTATCTATATACTATACAACTATACTACTACATTTACTACTAATATACTACTATACGACCCTGCCCCCAACCTCCCTCATTAGGGAGCGTTTCCCCCGCATCTCCGGCCGCCTCTCCTATTGTGTTGTGGTCGGGCGGGGGGTGTTCGGGCGGTGGTGGCGGCGGCGTGGGCACCGAGACCCGCGTCGCCACAGCCAGCACGGTGAGGATGAGCACGAAGCCAATGACCACGCCCACGAACAGGGCCACTAGCGAGGAGGCGTGGGCGGTGCCGGAGTTATCTGACCAAGGAAAATAACGTACATCATCTCGTTGAATTATTATCAAAATCACTCGTTTATTAACACCACACACACACACACACACACACACACACACACACACACACACACACACACACACACACACACCCCAACACACACACCACACACACACCCCAACACAACACACACACACACACACACACACGTATACACACAACCACACACACAACCACACACAACACACACACACACACACACACGAGAGAGAAAAAGGGAGAGGAGAGTATTGAGATGATAAATTGTAAAAAAAAAAAAAGAAAGGGAAAAGTAAACACATCATTAGCAAAGGTGTGTGTGCGTGTGTTTTGTGTGTGTGTGTGTGTGCGTGTGTGTGTGTGTGTGTGTGTGTGGTTGTTTGCGTGAGTGTGTGCGTGTGTGTGTGATTGTGTATGTGTGTGTTTGCAAGGTAATTATACCCCTTGCTAATGTATTGGACGTTTATAAAAAAGTGTATTTCTAATGTACAAAGATAGGCTAACTGAAAGGGTATATAGCGATTATCATTGTTATTACAGTTATTGTTATTGTTATTATCTGTATGACTATTGTCGTTGTTCCTACTGCTACAATTATTGTTATTTTACCTTCCTCATCTCCATCATTACTACCACTATCATCATCATCATCATCATCATCATCATCAAAAAACAAAACACATGATAATAATATA
>JACEEZ010004325.1:62500-99047 GCA_016584305.1 Chionoecetes opilio | reverse complement strand
GGATTTTTTATTACGAATAACCTAAACCCTTTTCCTGCTGTACTTCAGTTAACGATATATTTTGCATTTGATAGTTATATTTGAGGTTATCGTTGCCTATATGCATTCATTACTTTACATTTATCGGAATTGAATTTTAATAGCCATTTATCACTCCAATCTGATAGTTTTTCGAGATCACTTTGTATGAGTTAGCAGTTTTCTGTAGAATATGCTTTACCGCCTAATTTGGTGTCATCTGCAAATTTCGATATTTTAGATACAGGTCCGCAGTCCAGATCGTTGATATATATCAGAAAAAGAGTAGGACCCAAGACGGAGCCTTGAGGCACCCCACTAGTAACATCTAACCAGTCAGATGCCTCGCCATTTATTTCTAACCGTTGTTTACGATTTGAAAGCCAATCGCCAATCCATGAACATAATTGCTCTCCTAAGCCATGTGCCCTTAGCTTGGTCAACAGTCGCTTATGGGGAACTGTATCGAAGGCTTTCTGAAAATCAAGGTATATTACATCCGAGGAAATTTTAGCGTCCCAGTTTGAATAAATGACATTAAAAAAATCGAGCAGGCTGGTTAAGCAGGATCTTTTATTTCGAAATCCATGCTGGGAGTTTAGTATTGAGTAATTTTCATCGAGAAAAGACACTATTTTATCCCGCAATATATTTCTCAAATATTTTAACAATCACAGACGTTAGACTAATTGGGAGATAATTACTTGCTAGGCTTCTACTCCCTTTCTTGAATATCGGTGTCACATTAGCTAATTTCCACATACTAGGAACATTTTTGTCCATTACCGATTTATGAGGAGGAGAAGGAGGAGGAGGAGGAGGAGGAATACATAGGAATACATAGGAATAACAGACACCAGTAGACCTATTGGTCCATAACTATGGTATCTGTTAAACTACATACTAATAACTATCACCTACATGTAAGAGGACAGTTGCAAAATGATACCATGTCCCTAAAGAAGATAGGAACATGGAGGTTTCGTAGTGAAGAATGATAGGATATGAGATATGCTAACTACAACTACCACTAATCGATCTGGGGGACTATAATATGAATTCGCAGGGCAATATCAATACACATTTACCGTACAGTGCGCGTCAAGTCTGTTTTTAAATGAAGTTATTGTGCTGACTTCGACAGCATTTGCTGGTTATTTGTTCCATCGATCAACAACTCTAACATTGAAATAACGTTTACGGAGATCTGTGATGCTGTAACTAGGTGGAGTGTTTATTGCTTTGGTTTAACTGGCATGAAGGATACTCATTTGGCCAGTTTTAGGTTAATTTTATTTCACAATTTCTGGAGTATATATACAAATTTCACTTCTCATAAATAATTGTTTTCCAAGGTATTATGCAAACACTCGCCAAGAAATGCGAGTTACACCATGGATACTTCCTGGTGTTACTGCTGATTTTACGTTGTACATAATTGAATATATTGATAAGCTGATAACAATGCAAACACCTGATAATTACCATAACAATGATTGAAGGTTACAAATAGAATAGTCTCCGTGCTACTCTGATTCTCTGTAGACCGCTGGCAGAGAACGGAAACACGGAGACTGAAAGGGGTGACTACTTTACTTGCTACAGTACCCCCCCCCTAGTGACGCGGGAGGAGGAACGAGACTTTGAGCGGAGAGTGGCGTTGTAGAGCTTTTGTCGAGCGGCGTTGCCTGGGTGTAGGTGATGTGATGGTAGCGATGTGGGCTTGCTCTGGGGCCAACAGGTATGCTGGTTTGACGCGGTCGATGGCCACTGCGTCCTGAGTACCGTTTCTGTCAATGGTGACAGTTTTCCTGGTCCTTCTCAGGACGAGGTAGGGGCCTTGGTAGGGCTGCGTTAGAGGCCGGCGAACGGCATCTACGCGTACGAAAACGTGGGTGCAGGTGTCGAGGTCCTGGCTCACAAAGGTCTTCTTTGGGGAAGAACGAGGCTGCACTGGCTGAAGGCTTCCCATAGTGCTTTTGAGGCGAGAGGCGAAGTCGTGGACACTGCAGGGTGCAGGGTCGGGTGTTTTCACCAGGAGTTCAACCTGGAGAGTCTAAGACTGGTGCCGTAAACCAGCTCAGCCGAGGAGTGGTGCAGGTCTCCTTCAGGGATGATCTGATGCGAGGAGAACGATGGGGGAGAGCCAGGGGCCAAATCTCTCGTTGGGCGGAAAGCCATGAGGGAGGATTTTAACTGGCGATGGAAACGTTCGACCATGCCGTTGGCCTGTGGGTGGTAGCTGGAAGTCCTGTAGCGGCGGATGCCGAGCAGGGTCATGACCTTGTTCCATACTTTGGCCTCGAACTGGCCGCCACGGTCTGAGGTGAGGCTGAGTGGGACACCGAACCTGGAGACCCAGGTAGTGATGAAGGCGTGGGCAACGGTGTCGTTGTGATGTCAGCGATAGGGTGGCTTCGGGCCAACGTGAAAAACGATCCACGCAGGTGAGGATGTAGCGATGACCGGCAGAAGGTGGCAGGGGCCCGACCAGGTCAATGTGGACGTGGTCGAATCTCTCCGTGACGGGTGAGAAAGTGCCGGGTGGAGAGTGGGTGTGCCGAGTCACCTTGGAGGCTTGACAGCTGGTGCAGGTGCGAGTCCAATGTCTGACGTCTCTGTTGATGCCCTCCCAAACGAAACGGGACGTCATCAGATGCTGTGTAGCTCGGATGCCGGGGTGAGAGAGATCGTGGAGCTGACGAAAAGCCTGGTAGCGGTGACGTTGTGGCAGGTAGGGACGGACGGTGTCTGTAGAGATGTCAGCGTAGAGGACGACCTTGGTACCTGGGAGCGTGAGTTGCTTCATATTGAGTGCCGGGTTGTGCAGTAGCTTGTTCAATCCAGCGTCGTCGGACTGATCAGCAGCTATGGCGGCGTAGTCAAGAGAAAAGGAAGTCACAGCAGTGATGTTTCGGGAGAGGGCGTCTGCGGGGGCGTTGTCTGCACCTTTGATGTACCTGATGTCGGTCGTGAATTGAGAGATGTAATCCATGTGGCGAAACTGCCGTGGGGTGTAAGAGTCCTTGTTTTTCAAAAAAGTAGTAGTGAGAGGCTTGTGGTCGGTGTATACACGGAAGTGACGGCCTTCAATGAAGTAGCGGAAACGCTTGACGGCTTTGAAGATAGCGAGAAGTTCTCGATCGATTGCGCTGTACTTGGTTTCGGCCGTGTTGAGCTTCTGTGAGAAAAAGGCAATCGGCTTCCAGGCACCGTCGACGAGTTGTTGGAGGATGGCACCGGTCCCAGTGTCGGAGGCGTCCGTTACGATGGAAGTCTCCGCGTCAGGGGAAGGGAAAGACAACATGGCTGTGTCACTGAGGGCCTTCTTAGCTGCGAGGAAAGCAGCGTCAGCATCCGGAGTCCAGATCAGTGTGACAGATTGACCCCTCTTACAGGGTCTGATCATGGCGTGGAGTGGCTGAAGGAGGAGAGAGCAGCGTGGGATGAAACGGTTGTAGTAATTGATCATGCCCAGGAATTCTTTGAGTTTACGCTGGGTGGATGGCTTCGGGAACTGCCGAATGGCTTCACACTTCGTGTGGAGTGGAGCGAACCCTGCTGGAGTTACAGTGTGGCCGAGGAAGGTGAGAGAGGTGACGCCGAACTCAGACTTGTCCGCGTTGATCTGTATGCCGTAGTCTTGCAGGCGGGTGAGGACTTGGTGAAGGTGCTGGCGGTGTGAGGCTTCATCTGGGCTCGCGATGAGTAAGTCGTCGATGTATGCGAAACAGGAAGCAAACCTCGAAGAACCTCGTCAATGAAACGTTGGAAGGTCTGGGCGCATTCATGAGACCGAAAGGCATCCTGACGTACTCGAACAGGCCGAAAGGTGTGATGATGGCAGTCTTCGGGATGTCATCAGGGTGGACTGGGATCTGGTGAAAGGCCTTGACAAGGTCTATGCGTGAGAAAATGTTGGAGCCGATGAGTTGGGACGAGAAATCCTGGATGTTTGGCACCGGGTATCTGTCCCTTTGGGTGTGAGAGTTGAGGGCACGGTAGTCTCCGCAGGGCCGTATGTCGCCGTTCTTCTTGGGGACGACGTGGAGGGCTGATGACCAGTTGCTGCTGCTGGGTCGCACAATACCTTGTCGCATCAGAGACTCGAACTCGGCCTTGGCTTGCCGGTAGCGTTGAGGCGCTAAGCGACGGGCCTTGGCGTGTACTGGAGGTCCTGTGGTCTCGATGTGATGCGTGACATGGTGTTTGTCGGGCAAGCTGGCTGAGTAAGGTTGAGTCAGCGTAGGGAAAGATCTAAGAAGGTCGGCGAACTGGTGGTCCTTTTGGATGACAGAAAGGTGCATGCTGTGTCCTGGAGCTGGTCGTGCTGTGGAGGAGATGGAGGTGAGTGGGTCAACTAATTTTTGACCCTTGACGTCCACCAAGAGGTTGAAATGCCTTAGGAAATCTGCTCCGAGGATTGCTTGGGAAACGTTCCCGACATAGAAGGTCCATTCGAAAGAACGTCGTAGGTGGAGATTGAGTTTTAAGGTGCGCCGTGTGTAAACAGGTATTTTGGTCCCGTTAGCGGCGAAAAGATGCAGGATGGGAGGTAAGGTTCGTAGACTGGCGGGCGCGGGGATAACGCTGACATCGGCGCCGGTGTCGATCAGGAAACTTAAGTTGGAGCGTTTGTCGTGAAGGCGGAGCAGCGATGAGGTTTGGCGAGAAGTATGCTGCACTAGTACTCGCCTTTTTTGTTTGATGCTGCGTACGAGCAGGGGGGGTCGCACTTTGAGGCTTTGCTGCCGAAGTTGTCGTGGTACCAGCAGAGTCCTGGGCTTCTCGAGCGGAAGCGTTGCTGGCGGGGTTGAGGGTGGTGGCCGTGGACGGTACTGGCGTTGCTGAGGTGGTGATGAGCGTGTCGTTGGTGGTCCTGCATTTGCCTTTTGAGGGAAGTGACCTCAGTCGTGAACTGATTCTTGAGAGAGATGACTTCTGTTGAAAGCTGGGATACCAGCTGGGTGAGCAAGGCGAGCTGAGTGTTGTCCTGGGTTGAAGCTGAGGACACTGAAGAGACATGTTGTGTAGGAGCTGTTGCCACAAAGTCGTCTGCTAACTTGGCGATGGCATCGGGGTCTAGGTTATCCTTGACGCAGAAAAGGACGTTTTGTGTAGTAGTAGGCAGACGTTGGTAAAACAGCTGTTTGAACAACTCTGGGTCGAAAGTACTATACTTGTCACCCAGTAGTAGCTTCATGCGACGCAGTAGGTCTGTCGGTTTCTCGTCACCCAACTCGTCCTTGGAGAACAGTTCTTTAAGGCGGGTGGCGGTAGAAGACTGGAGGCTTGAGAGTACGCATTTTTTTAGGTCCTCGTAGGGTGTGGCGGAGGTGGCAGCTGTTGAGATTACGTCAGCAACTTGTGGAAGGACGTCGAGAGGCAGGAAACTAGCGGCGTGGGTGAACTGGGTGAGCTTGTTTGTGATTTTGGATGCTTTGAATCCGCATTCCAGGACGGTGAACCACATGGACGGGTTAAGTGGAGAGAAAGGTGGCGCTCTCAGTGTCACTGCTGCTGCAGTGGGTAGGTTGTCGTCGTCAGGCATGGCGAAGTTGAGTGAAAGCGCAGGTGTGGACTGGACGGTTGTTCCAGTTGTTCAGGGAACGAAACACGGTTACGCAAGTAGCACTGGTGATGAGTAATCCACAAGGCGATGAGTAATCCACAGGGCGGTGAGTAATCCACAGGGTGGTGAGTAATCCATAGGGCGGCGAGCGGCGGCCGTGGAACGAGTCACTTTAACACTGTGGAGTTGAGGGTTGAGTAATCCGCAGGGCGGTGAGTAATCCACAGGGTGGTGAGTAATCCATAGGGCGGCGAGCGGCGGCCGTGGAGTGAATCACGTTAACACTGTGGGGCTGCGCAGAATGCGCGTGAGGTTGTGCTGAGGGCGCAAGGAGGCGTCAGAGGGTGAAGTGGCTGCGCTGAGTGCACATAGGCCACTGAGGCGTATGAGGAAACAGGGCCGCGCTAAACACGCATAAGGCCGCTGAGGACGCGGTGAGCCGTCTGGAGGAAGGCAGCGGCCGCGCTAAATGCGCATAAGCCGCAGTGAGGCCTCGGAGGAAGCCGGGCCCGCGCTAAATGCGCATAAGGCCGCTAAGGACGCAGTGAGGCGCCTGGCGGGGTAGTGGCCGCGCTGAATGCGCATAGGCCGCTGAGGACGCAGTAAGGCGTCTGAGGGCAAAAATGCCCTGAGGAAGGCACAGAAGGTGCCGGGGTTGGGTGGGGAACCTGACTAGGTGGCGCTACACGTAACGTGTAATTCTCCCTATCCCGCTGACATCCTAGCAATCACCAGTGAAGCTGGAGGCTAGGAATATACAGCGGGAGCCATGGGACGAATGCTTCCGAAGACGCAGGTCCCACGACTAGGAGAAAGATGCTCTTATGTCCAGCAAAACATAGAAATTATATTTCTATGCCGAGATGGACAGCACCAGTTTAAGCCACCTAGAAAACCATTAGCTTACACTCCGGGTCACCATTTGTAACTAGGTGGAGTGTTTATTGCTTTGGTTTAACTGGAATGAAGGATACTCATTTGGCCAGTTTTAGGTTAATTTTATTTCACAATTTCTGGAGTATATATACAAATTTCACTTCTCATAAATAATTGTTTTCCAAGGTATTATGCAAACACTCGCCAAGACATGCGAGTTACACCATGGATACTTCCTTGTGTTATTGCTGATTTTACGTTGTACATAATTGAATATATTGATAAGCTGATAACAATGCAAACACCTGATAATTACCATAACAATGATTGAAGGTTACAAATAGAATAGTCTCCGTGCTACTCTGATTCTCTGTAGACCGCTGGCAGAGAACGGAAACACGGAGACTGAAAGGGGTGACTACTTTACTTGCTACAATGCAACGTTGACCGTTCAGTTTTAAACCGAAATTTTTTGTTGTCACTTGAGGAAAAAGTTCGAATAGGTTCTCTTGATTAATGACATCAAATCCTTTTAGGATCTTAAAGGTTTCTATCAAGTCCCCACGGATTCTACGATCCTTTAACCCTTTAATGGGCACTTATAGAGTTTGTTTAGAAAACAGATATTTAATGACATTTTCCTTTATTTTGATAAGTAAGAAACAACTTTCACTACGAACGTTTTTTTTAATACATCATAGTTCTTATGTTATGAACCGCTACAATTTTGTTGAGCTGCCCAGTTATGGTTACTTACTCCATATTTTGTATTTATATGTGCAACTAGGAAAACATAAGAAAAGTATCTTCATAAGCTGATGTATTTTTCTTTGTTTAAGTAATGAAACAACGACATATGGAAATGCAGATTCGTTTTTTGAAAGAAAAAAAATCCTTTTCCTTTCACAAAAAATCTATATAAATATTTGTTATTCCCAAAATACATAATTCAGCATGAAAAAACTATCACTATAAATAAATGAGAAGTCAAATAATTTTGAGGCAGCTCCTTAAAGTTGATATTGAAAGACCCTATGTTGATATTGAAAGATCCAACATTTGCGCCAGTAAATAGCTTCTTCTTTTTTTCCGTCCAAATCAGTACATATCAGTACATAACGTAGTTTTACCTTCGTATTAGAGCAGATCATCAATGATTCCAAAAGAACATGACTGCAACAAATTTTGTAACCCCACTTTTGGGGCTAACTTTTCATATATTGTCGTAGTTTTACTGCTTTTCTACTTTTATAAGGAGCCAGTCTTCATCAATAATATGCTATTTGCTGCTTTTTGTCTTCTTGCACTCTTCATGAAACATTTCAAACAGTGGCCTCACCTTACAGAGTTTATCTTCCCTATTCTGAATATCATTATCTGTGAAATGTATGTACCGTTTGAGGAATTTTAATCGCTTAGAACTCATGATATCAGCAACTAGGGAGTAACGCAGCTGCGCACTCCAGTAATCATAACCTGCTGGTAATTGGCTTATGCCTATGTAAAGTAACACTATAAGACGTTTTTGGATTTTGTCTTCATCTGTTTTGATGCTGTTGGACAACTTTTGCACGGAGTACAAATTTGTCTGGTGCACTTTTTGTTTAACCACTTTAGGGGTAAGGAACAGAGAGAAGTAATGGTAATTAAGGTGTTTGAAGCGCAATATGGCATGGTATATTCAGTCTCTTGTGGATAGAGATTATCAGTATCCCTCCTTCTCCAGAGTCGTTCTCGCGAAATAATCTTTGGAAATTTCAGGATTAGGATTTTCGACAACCAAATTTTCCCTACTTACTATAAGATATTTGGCATATGGTTTCTGAAGCTGTTGAATTGCAGCACTTTCTTGTTCATGAGTACGTATAATTTGATAATCATCTTCTTTATATGCTCTCATCTTCATTTCTTTCACCCAAAAAAGGATTGAAATCTGAATCATCAACATCATCATCATCGTCCAGGCCATCATCATAGTTATCAGCAATATTTTGAATTACAGCCATTAGGTTCTTGTGTCTGGTCCCATATAATGATTTTGGTTTTATCCTGCTGTCTGTGGAAGACTATATATTGTCAATTTTAAGAATTATCAACATGACTCAACAATTTTGTTGAGCCGCCCCACAACCCACAAATTGTACCATAACTGTGCCGCTCAACAAAACTGTTGACTAACATTTAGAGTGCCGTTATTATATCATAGTCATCACAATTCAGACACAATTACTACTCATTATTGTCACCGACATTTAAATGTCAAAATATGAACAAGAAAAGAATGATTACTTACCTATATCACACTAAGATGAGGAGAGAAACACAAAGAGAATATACAGAGTCCACCTGGCCGTGTACCCTTTTTTACAATGATTCATATACTTAACGCAAAGCCATATATTGGGAAACTTATACACTAGGCTAACATCTATAATGCTGTTGAGCAGCCTATACAAGAGTACTTCATTCAGAACCTGCATTTAATTTGTTTATATAATGGCTGAGTGTGCCTCAACAATTTTGTTGAGCAACCAGCTTAAGGGTAATTAAGGAAAACATATTAAGTTTCCGTAGTCACTCTTCATAAGATAAATTTCGCAGAGATGGAATGAGTTTAGTTGCTCTTTTTTGAACTGATTCAAATTTGGCTTGATCTTTTACAAAACAAGGCGACCAGAATTGAACGGCATATTCTAAGTGCGGCCTCACCAAAGAACGTTTATACTAGTGTTCCTCTACTTTCGCAGTTATGTTCAAAGTGCGTTTAATGAAGGCCAACATCATATTCGCCTTTTTACTGGCAGCTAGACAATGCGTACTAGTTTTAAGATCATTACTAATGATGACACCTAAATCCTTTTCCTGCTGTACTTCAGTTAACGATTAATTTGTATTTGATAGTTATATTTGAGGTTATCGTTGCCTATATGCATTACTTTACATATATCGGACATTAATTTTAATAACCATTTATCACTCCAATTTGAAAGTAGTCGAGATCACGTTGTAAGCGTTCGCAGTTTTCTCTAGTATATGCTTTACCGCCTAATTTGGTGTTATCAGCAAATTTCGAATAAGTTTAGATTACAAGTCCCGCAGTTCCAGATCATTGATATATATCGAAAATAGTGTAGGTCCCAAGACCGCGACATGAGGACCCACTAGAACAGTTAACCAAACAGATGCCTCGCCATTATTACTACCCGTTGTTTACGAGTTGAAAGCCAATCGCAATCCATTAACATAAACTGTTCTCCTAACGTCCGGTTGCCCTTAGCTTGAAGTCAAAAAATAGCTTATGGGAACTGTCTCCCCCCCCCCCCCTGATGACTTTTGAAAATCAAGGATATTATATACGAGGAATTCTTTCGTCGAGTTTGACAAGCAACAAACAACGTATGGAATGACATTGAAGAAATCGAGTAGGTTTGTTATTGCAGGATCTCTTATTTCGAACGAAATCTGTGCTGGGGAGTTTAAATTGAGTTATTCATCGAGAAAAGACACTATTTATCCAGCAATATTTCTCAAATAGCTAACAATCCCCAGACGTTAAATAATTGAGGCGATAATTAATGGCGAGGGTCTACCCACCCTTTCTTGAATATCGGTGTAATGTAACATTAGCTTATTTCCACTACTAGGAACATTTTGTCCATTAGTGATTTATGAAAATAATCTTTAATGAGGCGCGGATGATGATGAGGAGGAGGAAGAGAAGGAGAAGGAGTAGGAGGGAGGAGGAGCGGGAAGGAGGAGGAGGAGGAGGAGGAGGAGGAAGTAATACAAAGAAATACAAGGAAACATCAAACAGAAACAGACGATAGGTCCTTAAAGACCTGTTTGCTTTAACTACACTACACTAACAGATATAAAGAGAGAAAGTATAGGAAGTAGAAGGCTTTCCTCCCCACCCGCCCCATCCTCCCGCCGAGCTGGCCGCAAAAGAAGTGATACCATGCCAATATAGAAAAACTGCATGGAATTGGGAGGAAAGTTGAAAGCTTAATCTATGGCCTTACTAATAGTTTGTGGGAGGTAGGTTTAGTGCCTTGGATATATAGGTCATATAATGGGTGTTGTGTAATGATGTGAACAAGTGTGGAGGGTCAAAGGGGGTGGTGCGGCAGATATGCTGGCGCTTCTTGGGAGGCAGGCAGGTCAAATCACGGGCCCCAGCTTGTCCGTCAATCCACTGCGGATTGTGATACTTCCATTAGACGCCGTACACTTCAAGCCTCCTGCAGCAGGGACCCCTGGTACCTAAATCGTGATGGTGGTCACGAACTGTAGGGACCCTAACTGAACCACAGCCCGTCACAGGTCGAGAGTCAGTAGTGGTAACTTAACTCGGGGCTACCTGTTGTGTGTTATGAGGCTAAATGTAGGTTGGTGTAGGCTCAGTGTGGACGTTCGGGGGTGGTGCGGCCAGCCTTGCCTGGCGCTTTCTTGGGAGGCAAGCAGTCAATCAGGCCCCAGCTCCGTTTCAATCCACTGCGGTAATGCACAAGTAGGAACGCCGTGCCACTTCAATGCCCTATGCAGCAGTGACCCTGGTCTTATAAACCCGGATGGTGGTCAACTAACTGACAGGGGACCTTACTGAACCACAGCCGCACAGGTCAAAGGTTGTATAGTGACCGTTTACTCGGGGCTGTCTGAGACGATGTGGGAGGGGTTGTGTAGACGCGACTTGCAATCATTTTACGCAATGAGAGTAAGTTTCAGAGGACCGTTGAGATTTAAATTTATTATCCGAGATAAAACAGTGACAACCGGGGATTCGATATGAAATATTTATCGAGCGGGATTTTATTAAATGATTCTTGTTGTATGTGAGTTTACTACGTCCTGGACGGGCAGCCCATTCCATAGTTTAAAAACACGGTCGTGAAGAAGTACTTTGCTCGTTCGTTACAAACGTTTACTGACGTATTTTAAATCGTTGGTTTCTAGTTGAGCTTGACCGGTCTAGCGTGAAAAGATTTTCTGGATACGTTCGTAAATCCATTGAAGATTTTAAAGACTCGATTGTAGGTTCACCTTATCCTTCGTTTTGTAGTGGGAAATAAGCTTAAGTTCTTTGAGCGATTTTCGTTACACGATTTATTCGCAATCTAGGTTCATTTTGGTTACTCTGCTGCTGTATTTTTTCTAGTTTATCTATCCTTTTTATAATAAGGTTGACCAGAACTGCACACAGTATCTAGATGGGGGGAACACGGAGAGTTAAAAAAGAGTGAGTATAACTTTTAGTCAGATTTGAAATGAAGTTAGTCCAATAAAGCCAACCATTTATTTGAGTTTTATACCTCTATAATTTGGTTATTCGGTTGAGATTCCTTTCGAGATTATAAACGCTCTAAAGCTTTTTCTTCTATCAACACTTGTTAGTTGGAATCGTTATCCACGTAAAATTTTATGAGGGTTGTTATTACCGATAGGTAGTACATGACATTTGTCAAGGTTGAAATTCATTTGCCATGTTTTTTGACCATCTGGTAAGGAGTGTTTAAGTCGTTTTGTATTGAGTTTGCCGCTGAGATTCTGTAGAGGCTATGTTTGCTGTGATTTTGTTAGTCATCAGCAGAATTTCGATATCCTGCATGTGATTCCCTCGTCAATGTCATTTATGTATATTAAGAAACAGGATAGGTCCGAGAACGATCCTTAAGAACACCACTATTTACACTGGTCCCAGTCAGAAGATTCCATTTATTACCACCACTTTGTTTACGATTTGCAGCAGTTTTTCTATCCATTTGAAAGATGGACTGTTATACCATGCGCTTTTACTTTGCTAATGGAGAACGCATTATGAAGGCAAAAACTTTGTCGAACGCTTTTTTGAAAATCGAGAGTAAACTACGCTATACTGCCTCGTAGTTGTCGTCACATTTTGACACACTATTGTAAAAAATCAAGTAAGTTTGAGAGGCATGAGCGTTTATTTCTGAAATCCATGACTGCGAATCTTGATTATGTCATTTTCTTCTAAGAACATTAACGAAATAGGGAGGAAGGAGGAGGAGGAGGAGGAGGAGGAGGAGGATGAGGAGGAGGAGGAGGAGGAGGAGGAGGAGGAGGAGGAGGAGGAAGAGGAGGAGGAGGAGGAGGAGGAAATACAAAGGAATACAAAGGAAACAAAAAACAGCAACAGACCGCTAGTCTTTACAAGGCTGTTTGCTTAACTACATACACTAACTAGATAGTAAGAGAGAAGGAATAGGAAAGTAGAAGGTACTCCTCAACACACCACCATCCCTCCAGCCGAAGTGGAAGGAAAAAGAAGTCGATCACCATCCAATATAGAAAAACTGCATGGAATTTTGTGAGGAAAGTCTGAAAGCTGTAAGCTATGGGCTAACTTACTACTAGTATGTGGGGGTAGGTTTAGTGCTTGATAGATAGGTCATTTATGTGTGTTTTGTAATGGTTGTGAAACACAGGTGGAGGTTCAAGGGTGGATATGAAGCCTGCCTGGCGCTTTCTTGGGAGCAGCAGTCAATCAGGCCCCAGCTCCGTTCAATCAATCCACTGCGGATGTGTACTTCCATGTAGGACACCGTACACTTCATGCCTCCTGCAGCAGTTGACCCCTCGAGTACCTTAAATCCGATGGTGGTCAACTAACTGTAAGGACCCTAAATGACCACATCCGTCACAGGGTCGAGAGTAGTAGTTGTAAACCGTTAACTCGGGGCTATCTGTGGAGCAATGCAAAAATGTTATGAGGGTCTAAATGTAGTGTTGGTGTAGGTCACAGTGTTGGATAGTTCAGGGTGGTGCGGCAGCCTTGCCTGGCGCTTACTGGGGAGGCAGCAGTCAATCAAGGCCCACACTCCGTTTCAAATCCACTGCGGTTAGTGCACTTTCCAAGGTTAGGGGGGACGTCCGTAGCATTCATTTTTGCCCCCCCTGCAGCAGTGACCCCTGGCGTATATAAATCCCGTGGTGAGTCACTAACTGACAGGGCCCTATCGAACCACAGCCCGTCACAGGTCAAAAGTGGAGTGTGATGATGTTATCGGGGCTGTCTGCGACGTGTGGGAAGGGGTTATGGAGGACGCGACTCGCAATCATGTTACGCAATGAGAGTAAGTATCAGAAGCCCGCGAGATATTAACGGGATTATTTCGAGATAAACAGTGAAAACTAGGGATTGATATGAAATATTTCGAGACGATTTTTAATGATTCTATTGTATTTGAGTTTACTACGTCTGACGGCAGCCATCCATACGTTTACAAACACTGTTTGTGAAGACCAGTACTTTGCTTCGCTCGTTACAAACGTTTCCTGCTTATTTTAAATCGTTGTTTCTAGTTTGAGATTGACGGTCTAGGTGACAAAGAGTTTCGGGGACTACGTTCGAAATCCATTGAAGATTTTTAAAGACTCGAGAGGTCACCTCTTAATCCTTGTTTTGTTAGTGGGCATAAGTTAAGTTCTTGAGCGATGTTCGTCACGATTTATTCCGCACATCTCGGTAGCATTTGGTTAATCTGCGCTGTATTTTTCGAGTTTATCTATGTCCATTTTATAATAAGGTGCCCCGAACTGCACACAGTATTCTAATGGGGAACGAACAAGCGAGTTTAAAAAGAGTGAGTATAACTTTTTTTAATTTGAAACTGAAAGTTTGTCCAAAAAAGTCAATCAATTTATTTGCAGTTTTTACTACCCCTATAAATTTTGGGTTTTTCGGTTTGAGATCTTTCGAGATTATAGCGCCTAAATCTTTTTCTTTATCAAAACTTGTTAGTTGGAATCGTTCATCACGTAACTTTTGTGAGGTTGTTATTACCGATATGTAGTACATGACATTTTTTCAAGGTTTTAAATTCATTTGCCATTTTTTTTGACCATTCTGTTAGCGTGTTTAAGTCGTTTTGTATGAATTGGCGCTTGAGATTCTGTAGGGGGAGGAGGAGGAGGAAAAGGAGGAGGAGGAGGAGGAGGGAGAGGAGGAGGGGGGAGGAGGGGGGAGGAGGAAGAGGGAGTGAGGAGGAGGAGGAGGAGGAGGAGGAGGAGGAGAAGAGGAGGAGGAGCAGGAGGAAGAAGAATAAATGGGAAGAGGAAGGACTAGAGGAAATATCAAGGAAAGGAGGAAGAGAAAGAGGAAGGATAGGAAATGAGAAAGAAAGTGGCAAAAAGTAGGTTGTAGTGAGGAGGCAAAAATGAGATAGGAAGGAGAAATAGTGTGTAGTTATGGAAGAAATGTGTGTGTTAGAGAACAAAGGAAGAGAAAGAGAAAGAGGAAAAAAAGATCAGAGGAATAAAGAATACAGGAAGGCGAATGAAAGAAAGTAAGAAAGAGAGAGAGTGAACGAAAGAAGAAATGAGGTGTCTAACGTTTTATTTTTTATTCTTGATATCTTGATTGATTGATTTTTTATATTTTAATTTTATTTTGTGCTTACTTGACAAGTAAAATATTATCTTATACAGAGAGAGACAGAGAGAGGAGAGAGAGGAGAAAAGGAGAGAGAGAGAGAGGAAGAGAGAGAGAGAGAGAGAGAGAGAGAGGAGAGAGAGAGAGAGAGAGAGAGAGAGAGAAGAGAGAGAGAGAGAGAGATAGAGAGAGAGAGAGAGAGAGAGAGAGAGAGAGAGAGAGAGAGAGAGAGAGAGAGAGAGAGAGAGAGAGAGAGAGAGAGAGAGAGAGAGAGACCAGGTACGTACATTGTCTCCTTGAACTCTCGCTTTCACTTGAGCGTTTCGTAATCTCTTGGTTCCATTTCTCATCTCTGTCTCGCGTTATGGTTCGGTCAGCCGTGAGGGAATATCCTTGGTAGGAAGTGTTTTGTATTAGTTGTCTCTTGTATGTTATAATAAGCCTCTATTTTCCACAGGATTTTGTTTATATCATTCAAACAAATTTTTTATAGGAGCTACGTATTTTGTTTTATCTATATTAACTAATGTCAATGAGAATTTACTTAAGTTAGTTTGAAGGAAAAAAATCTGTCTGATCTTGGTATTGTAGTAATAAGCAAAACGTTTTCTTTTCAATATAAGAATAAGTGGGTGGGAAGGAAAGAGGATGTAGTAGTAGTAGTAATAGTAGTAGTAGTGGAATATGAAATTCTTACAGACCAGAAGGTAGTAGTAGTAATAGTATTAGTATTTCATATGAAACTCGTATAGACCAGGTAGTAGCAGTAGAAAAAGTAATAGTAGTAGTAGTAGTAGTAGTAGTAGTAGTAGTAGTAGTAGTAGTAGTAGTAGTAGTAGTAGTAGTAGTGGTAGCTGTACAAACAGGAATGGACAGACTTAAGATATTCACAATACTATTAAGAGTAGTTGGAGTAAAAAGTTAATCTTATACACTTTCATTCTTGGAACCTGTACCAAACAAATATTAACCACCCCTTCGCCCCTCGCCCCTCGCCTCTCGCCCCTCATCCTTCGTCCCCCGCCCCTCGCCCCTCGCCCCTCGCCCCTCGCCCCTCGCCCCTCGCCCCTCGCCCTTCGCCCCTCGCCCCTCGCCCCTCGCCCCTCGCCCCTCGCCCCTCGCCCCTCGCCCCTCGCCCCTCGCTCCTCGCCTCTCGCCCCTCGTCCATCGCCCCTCGCCTCTCACCTCTCGCCTCTCGTCCATCGCCCCTCGCCCCTCGCTTCTCGCCCCTCGCCCCTCGCCCCTCGCCCCTCCCCCCTCGCCCCTCCGTCTCTGAATACAAGCGTTACTACACCGATACAACCCTCAATCAGACAGCAGCTGCGGGTGTGACGGAGTGCCGTATTGTGTTCACGTCACGTCTTTCAGGTGATGAGTGGAAGGGAGGTGATAAAAGTGATGGTGTCTTTTTCATTTGACCCATTATTTTTTTTTTCTTTTAGTTTATTGTTCTGGCATTCCTGAGCGCTTGATAACCTCAGGGTGAGTTGATGGGCAGGTGGCAGACAGGTGTGTGTGTGGGTGTGGGTATGGGTGTGCGCATGTGTGTGGGTGTGGGTGTGGGTATGTGTGTGTGTGTGTGTGTGTGTGTGTGTGTGTGTGTGTGACTGTGTGTGTGTGTGTGTGTGTGTGTGTGTGTGTGTGTGTGTGTGTGTGTGTGTGTGTGTGTGTGTGTGTGTGTGTGTGTGTGTGTGTGTTCGTGCGTGCGTGTGTGTGTGTGTGTGTGTGTGTGTTTGTGTGTGTGTGTGTGTGTGTGTGTGTGTGTGTGTGTGTGTGTGTGTGTTATTCACCCATGGTCTTATCCACGCGAGCTAGCTCGCGATCGCCAGTTTCACCCTCTCAGTAGGAGCTTGGAGCTCATTATTTCCGATCTTTGGGAAATGCTGGGACCTCACACACCACACACCCCCATCCCCTTGCTCAAAGTGGACACTACCGCTCGGATTTCACTGTGAAAAAATCCCCGGGAATTAGCGGGGTCGGGGATTGAACGCCGAACCACAGAATGATGCCGGGCGCCCTAACCAACTGAGCCACACGGACGGTGAACACACACCTGTGTGTGTGTGTGTGTGTGTTTGTTTGTGTCTGTGTGTTTATGTGGGTGTGTATGTGTGTGTCGCTCTACCTGCATTGTGCGTGGGTGCATTGAAAACATTATAATACTGCAAGACACGGGAAACTTTTCACGAGGGAGGCGGTGGCCGAGTGGTTAGCGTCTTGGAGTACTGAACTCAATGTCCCAAGTTCGAATCCTGCCAGGGGCAACTCTTTCAAGAGCCTGGTAGGGGTGCAGAAGGTCCTGAGTTCAAGTTTCACCAAGGAGCAACTGTCAAATCCATCGTCGAGTTGCCGCATCACCCACATGCAGCGTATACCTGTCTGCCGATTGCGAGTGTGACGGTGGACTCTAGGGGCTGCATGCGCCTAAACTGAAGAACCTAACATCACAGAAAATGGGATCTTCACCTGAGACCACAGGTTTCACTATAAAAATCCAGCCTGCGCCACCAACGGGCGAGATCGACCAACATCAAGACTCCCCATATGCCTACAGACGCTATATAGGCTACAACGTAAAACAATGATAACAAAACGAGGCAGGCTCAAGCGTTTCCCGATCCCTGTACAAACGTTGCCTCCACTTGATGGGAAACGTTTGCCAATCCTTCTTTCAACCCTCGGCGAGTAAATGGTGGGGCTAAAATGTCTCCAAATGATATGTGAAAACGTTTATTTCACATTGCACTGGTGGAAACGTTTCTCAATAGTGGACGTAAACGTTTTTTTTAAAGTAAAATATGTAAACGTTTATCAGCAGTGCTATTGACGCTTTGCATTCTATTCTTAAATCTTTTTCATCTCTAACTCAAACGTTTCGCATGCTCTCCATAAACGTTTCTCATTGCCAGGCCAAAGATTACTGTATACAGTAGTCTTTGGTTTTACCTATAGAAAAAGAAGTATAATAGCAATCATCTAAAATAAAGATAGAACATAGATAAAAAGGATAGGGATAGATAGCCCTTTATACCTTAAGTACGAAGCTAACCTCTGATTTCAGTTCACTTTTACTGAAGTTGAGAAAACGCCGATCGAAAAAAAAATCTTCCTTTCCTTTTTTTTCTTTCTTTCTACTCCAGTCTATGTAACTCACAAACCACGAAACTAACAACCATGTGCTGATCTAATCCTGGCGAATTAAAAAAAACTGTCCTAAAATGCCTTGTGAAAGGTGAAAGGCAATAAACTAAGCACGGAAATTACCAGCCGACCAAACAAACTATTGCAATCCACGCAGCAGACTCGCCAGCTATCAAAACTAGCAAATATAAATATGTAAAAAAAAACTACGTAGTAACAGAACATTATATTCTACAATGTTCGACAAGGTGTAGGGATGGAAAAAGGGCAGAAACAAAAATTGGGATAGATAGAAATAGAATATAAGTTACCCCTTTCCGCATTCCACCACTAACTGAAGCATGAGAACAACCACTATGGTAGGGGAATGCAGGAATAGGCGATAAATATGTCATTCATCCCAATTCTTGTTGCTGACCTTTTTCCATCTTCATCTTCATCATTTTTTAATAAAACATTTTGTACTAGATAATATTATTGTTGTTATTCGACTGAGCACACAACATTTATATTTCGCCTTCATTTGGATTTAATTCTAATGTTTCCCTCTTGGATTTCCTTTGACATTCATCCACTTTAAAAACTACCTATATTTCCTTTCGTTTGTTTTTGATGAGTATGAACTTGAACCTTATCTAACTTTCTTTTTTATCCATATAGTATTCTGCAAGTGGAAATAAAGAATAAACTTACTATGTTTATAAAAGAGAAGAAGCTTTTCCATAGCCGTTCATGCACCGTAATGCGATTTTCCTGCTACTGAAATGTTGTTAACGTTTTGATTTTTTTTCTTCTGAGTTATCCATTATTTGTATTCGCCAAAGTAGTATTTTGTAAACCTGGGGGAATGTTTTATATATTATTCTTGTTAATTGTATTACTATTAAAAATGGCTTCCTTTTTTTTATTCCAGTTACTTGAATTACTACAAAAATGGCTGTTCATGTTTTAGTTTTCCATTTTTTTTTACATCATAAAGGACTGGCCAAGGGCACAACAAAAATGGGTAACACAAAGCCCGCTTAGTTGCCAGTCCCTATAAAGAAGACAGTAATAGAATACAGTAAAAAAGAGGGGTGAGCCATTTTAGTTCGGGAGGTGTCTTGTTACTCTTCTTTTGAAAAAATTTAAGTCATAGGAAAGTGGAAAAATAGAAACAGGAAGAGAGTTCCAGAGTTTACCAGTGAAAGGGATGAAAGAGTAAATATACTGATTAACTCTTGCATTAGGAAAATGGGTAGAATTGGGATGAGAATGAGTAGAAAGTCTTGTGCAGCGTGGCCACGGGAGGGGGGGGGGCATGCATTTAGCAAGTTCAAAAGACCCGTGAGCATGAAAATAACGGTAGAGGAGAGCAAGATAAGCAACATTGCGTCGGTGATTTAAAGATTGAAGACAGTCAGCAGAGGAGGGGAGTTGATGAGACGAAAAGCTTTTGACTCAACCCTGTTTAGGAGAGCTGTATGAGTAAATCCTCTCCAAACATATGAGACATATTCCATACATGGGCGGATAAGGCCCCTGTAGAGAGCAAGGAATTGGGAGGGAAAAAAAAAAGGATGCAGACGCCACAGGATACCTAACTTCTTAGAAGCTGTTTTAGCAGGAGATGAAATATGAGATTTCCAGTTCAGATTTTTAGTAATGGATAGTCCTAGAATGTTCATTGTAGAAGAAGGAGACAGTTGAGTGTCATTGAAGAAGAGGGGATAGTTATCTGGTAGGTTTTGTCGAGTAGATAGGTGAAGAAATTGGGTTTTGAGACTTTGAACAAAACAAGGTTTGCTTTGCCACAATAAGAAATTATAGAAAGATCAGAAGTTAGGCGCTCCGTGGCATCTCTCCGTGAATCTCTTAGTTCCTGTTTAGTTGGACGTCTACTAAACGACGTTGAAAAATGCAGGGTAGAATCATCAGCGTGGGAGTGGATAGGGCCTTTGAGTTAGACTTAGAATATCATTAATGAATAATAGAAAGAGAGTGGGTGATAGGACAGAACTCTGGGGAACACGACTATTGATAGATTTAGGAAAATTACAATGTCCGTCTACAGTAGCTGCAATAGAACGGTTTGAAAGGAAACTTAAGATGAAGGTACAGAGAGAAGGATAGAAACTGAATGAGGGTAGTTTGAACATTATAGATTTGTGCCAGACTCTATCAAAAGCTTTTGTTATGTCAAGGGTAACATCAAAACTTCACCGAAACCCCTCAAAGAAGGATGACCAGGATTCAGTTTGGAAAGCTAGAAGATCGCCAGTATATCGCCCTTTACGGAAACCGTACTGACGATCATTTAGAAGATTGTGAGCAGATAGATGCTTAAGAATCTTCTTATTAAGTATAGATTCAAAAACTTTAGCAAGGCAGGAAGTCAAAGCTATAGGTCGGTAGTTTGAAGGATTAAATGGTCACCCTTCTTAGGAAAAGGTTGGATGTGAGCAAACTTCCAGCAAGAAGGAAAGGTGGAAGTAGATAGACAGAGACGGAAAAGTTTGACCAGGCAGGGTGCAAGCACAGAAGCACATTTTTTTGAGAACAATAGGAGGGACTCCGTCAGGACCGTAAACCTTCCGAGGATCTAGGCCAGAACGGGCAAAGAAAACATCATTACGAAGGATCTTAATGACAGGCATAATATATTCAGCGGGTGGAGGAGAAGGAGGAACAAGCCCTTCATCAACCAGAGTGGAATTTTTAGCAAAGGTTTGAGCGAAGAGTTCAGCTTTAGAAATAGATGAGACAGCTGTGGAGCCATTTGGGTGAAGCATAGGAGGGAAAGATGCAGAAGAGAAATTGTTAGAGATGTTATTTGCTAGATGCCAGAAGTCACGAGAGGAATTTGATTAAGAAAGGTTTTGACATTTTCTATGAATGAAAGAGTTTTTGGTAAGTTGAAGTAAAGATTTGGCATGATTACGGGCAGAAATATAAAGTGCATGAGTTTCAGGAGATGGATGCTTACAGTACCGTTTGTGAGCCACCTCTCTATCTCGGACAGCATGAGAACAAGCAGAGTTAAACCAAGGTTGACGGGCCTTAGGATTACAGAAAGTGTGTGGAATGTACGCCTCCATGCCAGAGACTATGACCTCAGGTATGCGCTCTGCACAAAGAGATGGGTTTTTGACATGGAAGCAGTAATCATTCCATGGAAAATCAGAGTAGTACTGCCTTAGGTCTTCCCACTTAGCTGAGTTGAAATGCCAGAAGCACCTCCGTTTAGGTGGGTCCCGAGGCGGCACCGGAGCGATAGGACAGGTTACATACATAAGATTGTGATCGGAGGAACCCAACGGAGAGAATAGTTTCACAGAGTAAGCAGAAGGGTTAGTAGTTAGGAAAAGATCAAGAATGTTGGGCGTGTCTCCAAGGCGGTTAGGAATACGGGTAGGATGCTGCACCAGCTACTCTAGGTCCTTGAGGATAGAAAAGTTGTAGGCTTCTTCACCAGGTTGGTCAGTGAAAGAAGATGATAGCCAAAGCTGGTGGTGAACATTGAAGTCCCCATGAATGGAAATTTCTGCTAAAGGATAATGAGATGTGATGTGCTCCACTTTTGATGTTAAATGGTCGAAGAATTTTACATAGTCAGAGGAATTATGTAAGAAATATACAGCACAGAAAAATTTAGTATGAGAGTGACATTGAAGTCGAAGCCAGATGGTAGAAATTTCGGAAGATTCAAGGCCGCTGGCACGAGAGTAAGTGATGTCATTGCGCACATATACGCCAACTTTGGATTGAAAATGAGAATAGAGACAGTAAGAGGAGATATAAAAAGGTCTACTGTTAATGCTCACAGATAACTGGGTTTCGGTGAGGAAAAGAGTTACTTTAATTACTATTAGAAATGTCTGTTCATTTATTTTGTATTCCAGTTATTTAAATTACTACTAAATATGGCTTTTTTTTTTTTATTCCAGTTACTTTAATTACTACTAAAAATTGCTATTCCTTATATTTCTTTTATCGTGCTACTTAAATTTCTACTAAAAATATATGTTCCTATAACGTTTTTTCCCCATCATGAAGTATTTACTCTTCGATATAAACACATGTGAAATAAAATGCAATGGAAATATTGTCGCGACATTTTCTATTCTACAGAGTAGAAAAATACTCTACAGAGGAAATTTTCCTACTGTAGCATAGAGGTGAAGATGGTCACTGTAGGATAGAGGTATTCAGGAGTCACTGCTACTCTATATACTGCAACTCGCTGTGGTCGCGGTTCAAGGTGGCCACTCTGAACCGCCTTAAACTCTGTCACAATGACATCCTTAAGAGGCTTCTGTGGCTGCCCAGGTGGTGCAGCTCGTCCCTGGCTTTCGCTAGGAACGGGATGAACAATCTGGATGTGATCCGTCGACACTCCGTGGTCAGATTAAGGAGTAGGGTGGAGCTCTCTGCAAACTCCATCATCACCTCCGTCAGGCAGAGCTCGGCCTATGTATGTGATGTGGACCTATACAACAGCGGTTTCTGGGCCTGCTGCTTGTGCAGAACGTGGGGTAGCACAGGTGTCCATGTATGTGTAGTTATTGTGTACCCAATTTACTATATGCACTTTGATACTATGTCCCCTAATGTGCCTATATATATATATATATATATATATATATATATATATATATATATATATATATATATATATATATATATATATATATATATATATATATATATATATATTATATATATATATATATATATATATATATATATATTATTATTATTTTTATTTTTTTGCTCAAGTACTTAAACTAACTCTTTGTCTTGTTGTTGTTTATTTTTTTGTCTGTATGCCTCCGGGCTATAATAAAATCATTAATATTTACATTATTATTTCTGGTGCTGTGAATGGCTTCTTGTAAGTTAAAAATGGAAGTTCCCTTTCTGTTTGTAATACTTTTAGAAATATATAGTAGAAAAAAGCATTTATGGATAGAGTATAAATGTAGAAGCTTGCGTTCTGAGAATATATTGGCTGTAGAATCAAATTTACCCAAATGAAATATGCATCTAAAAAAATTATTTTTTAATTTTTTAATTGCTAATGAAGGACGGCCAAGTACATGCCTATACTGACACACAATATATAAGGTGAGGGTAACATAACGTGTAGTATACATATACTGACCATGGCATCGATTGTGAGGTGATTACGTACCTTATATAATATGCCACACATTCGGGTTAGTTTGAAATATAACATCATTTATCTGGTAGCTCCAATTAAAATTTACATCGATATGGACGCCAATGAGTTTTGTATGAGTAAATTTTTTAATAATCTCACCCTCTAAAAACAGTGCAGACAGATGATTGTTTAAGGAACGGTTTTGAATGAGGATATAGTCAGTTTTGGAAGTATTAAGATTTAATTTTTTGTTGTATCCATTGATTAATAATTTATAGTTATATACTTAAACTTCTATGTAAATTTAGTATATCCTTATCCGCTAATAGCAGGTTGGTATCATCAGCATATATAGTATATTTGAATTTGGAACTAGCATTTGCAATATTATTTATGAAAACAAGAAAAATTCATGATTCTTGAATAGATCCTTGTGGTACACCTGTGGTTATAGTTTTTGAAGAAGAAGAATTACCATTACAATACACTGACTGTGACCTATTTCTTAAAAAGCTTTCAAAAAGTTGCAGTGGTACACCTCTAATGCCATTATGTTCAAGTTTATCCCGCAATATACGATGGTTTAGAGAGTCAAAGGCCTTTGATAAGTCGAGAAATATCCCGACTACATGATTTTTTTGTTCTAAGTACTTGTAGACACTATTTGTGAATTGTATTATTCCTGACTCTGTTGATTTCCCTATCTGGAAAGGAAAAGGGGACCGTCAGGACTGCAACAATTACCGCGGTATTACACTGCTCAGCGTACCAGGCAAGGTGCTTGCCCATCTATTGCTGACACGAATTCGCAGTCATCTGGTGAAGCATCAGAGACCTCAGCAGTCTGGGTTCACGCCTGGTAAGTCAACAACGGACCTTATCCTAGCACTTCGTGTCCTGGTGGAACGCCGACGTGAGTTTCGACAGGGGATGCTTGCAGCCTATGTTGATCTCAAGAAGGCGTTTGACTCAGTGCATCGTGAGTCACTCTGGAATCTTCTGCGACTTCGAGGGATTCCTGCAAGGACTATTGGTTTGAAAACTGGTCTGTATTCTGGGACTGAGAGTGCTGTGAAGTGTGGGGCAGGTGTATCCAGCTTCTTTCCTGTGAATACAGGAGTGAGGCAATGGTGCGTCCTTGCCCCATCACTTTTCAACGCTTGTATGGACTGGGTATTGGCCAAGGTTGTAGATCAAAGTGATTGTGGAGCATCCGTCGGCAACACCAAGATCACTGATCTTGTTTTTGCCGATGATGCAGTAATCTTTGCTGAGTCGCTGGAGGTCTTGGTGATGGCTCTCGAGGCGCTGCACGAGGAGGCAAAGCCTTTGGGACTTGAGGTCTCCTGGCTCAAGACCAAGGTCCAGGTGTTTGGAGACATACTAGATGAAGCAGTACAGTCTGTTCATGCGTGTGGCGAGGACATTGAGATCTTGGAAAGTTTTACATACCTTGGTAGCGCAGTCCATAATGACGGCGGGTCACGTCAAGAAGCCTTACGGCGGATTGGCATAGCCCACGGTGTTATGGACTCGCTCAGCGGGAGTATTTGGCGTTGTCGGTACCTGTGCAGGAGGACAAAGATCTGGATCTTCATGTCGCTTGTGATCCCTGTCGTACTCTATGGTTGTGAGACATGGACACTATATAGTGACTTGAAGAGACGAATCAATGCCTTTGGTAATAAGTGTCTTCGCAGAATCATGGGGTATCGCTGGGATGATTACGTGTCAAATCAGCGATTGCACCGTGAGACTGAATCGAGGCCTATTACCCGCATAGTCCGTCAATGCCAACTTCGGCTATATGGGCATGTGGCACGCTACCCTGAAACCGATCCTTCCCATCGGGTTGTATCTGTAAGAGACAATCCGGCGTGGAGGAGGCCAAGGGGGCGCCCACAATACTCGTGGCTGGGGTAAGTTGATGGTTCTTGTCGAGAGCTGTTTGGTATGGGAAAGGAGCCTGCATGGGAACTCGCGCGTGGTGACCCCCGGGAGTGGCGTCGTAGGGTGGGCGAGGCGACGCGCCCCCCGGCGTATGCCCCTAATGATTGATTGATTGACTCTGTTGAATGATGTGGCCGAAAAACATGTTGGTATTTAGAGAGTAATTAATTATTTTCTAAGTAATTGATCAAACGGTTTGCAATGCCTTTTTCGAATATTTTGCTGAAAGCTGGTAGTATGGAAATGGGGCGATAATTGTTAATGTAATTATTACTGCCCGATTTGTATATTGGAATCAATTTGGCCTGTTTTAGTCTCTTGGAAAATTTTTATTCATAATGAGAGATTGATTATGTGAGTCAGTGGGGTTGATAATATAGTTGATGGGTGTTTTAGTATTCTCGGTTACACATCGATAATTCCGGATGGCTAGTTTTAAGGGCCTGTAAATATCTTTCAGTCTCAGTGGGGCTTGAAGGAGGTAAATACTACATAGAGAACGCAGGAGAATTGATTAAATAATTAAGGTTATTCCCATCAAGTATGTTATGGTTCTCATCTCCTTTTAGGAAGTGATCGTTAAATTTATTTGACATTTCAGGGGAGAATGGTTTTAGTTCGACTTTAAGTTTCTTTGTTATGTTTGAATTTTTACCAGGTATAGAGCTAAAAAATTCCAGTGAGATTTTGGATTTCCTTGGTGGTGTTTTAATTGTTTTTGTAATAGTTATTTGTTGTTGTTCTTAGAATTCTTGTCAGCTTATTTCTATATGGCTTATACTTTTCCTTGGATGTTAAAGGCCATTTATGTGAAAGTCTCTCTAGTCTGTGTTTTTTCTTGAATACTGTTTCTTAATGCTAATGCAATGTATGGGTTCTGTTCCTTTTTATTATATACATACATTTTTCTTTCTGGATAATGTTTTTGAAAAAAACTGTCGAATTTAAGAAAGAATGCACTATATGCTTCATTAGGACAGTTTAATTGTAATACGTCAGCCCAATTCACCTGTTAGAGATCGGTACCAAAGTTGTTTAATGTTTAGTGTGTTACAATTAATTTATTAATATATACTGGGTCACCTTGTTTTTGGATTAAATAGCTTAAATTGAGAAACAACTGGATAATGATCACTGATGTCTGTTTGTATTATGTAATTGAACTATTAAAATTTCATTCAATAATCAAACATTCACACGTGGTGTGTGTGTGTGTGTGTGTGTGTGTGTGTGTGTGTGTGTGTGTGTGTATGTGTGTGTGTTTGTGTGTGTGTATGTGTGTGTGTATGTGTGTGTGTATGTGTGTGTGTGTGTGTGTGTGTGTGTGTGTGTGTGTGTGTGTGTGTGTGTGTGTGTGTATGTGTGTGTGTGTGTGTGTGTGTGTGTGTGTGTGTGTGTGTGTGTGTGTGTGTGTGTGTGTGTTTGTGTGTGTGTGTGTGTGAAATCCTTAGCAATTTATGCAGGGGGTATATTTTATGGTAAAAGCTGTATGAGCAGTAGAGGTAGAGACAACAAAACTATGTAGCAGCAGAAGTTATGATAGTCGTGGTAGTAATATATGTTGTAGTAGTAGTAATGATAGTAGTATAATATAGTAAGTAATATAGTAGTATAGTAATAGCAGCGGCGTCACGCCCTTCATCTTGGTCCGCACACTCATCCTCCTCTCTGTCGCTCCTCTCATCCAGTCGCTGTTGTATTTCACTGGGTGTATACCCAATGCGGCCGCCGACCCAATACGGCCGCCGACCCAATGCCGCCGCCAACCCAATGCGGCCGCCGACCCAATGCGGCCGCGGGCCCCATGCGGGCGCCTAGGCGCCTACCGTGAACCAATATTATAAATTATTATACAGGCAGGCAGAGGGGTCGCGTGCGGAGGGGGCGGGGAGGGGAGTGCGCTCACTCATTCAATATCCAAGCATGTGTTGGATGATAATCGATAAAGGTAAGTGAGAAATAAGTATGAAGGAAAACAATTTATTTACAAACATTTACACTCGCACTGTGGCAGCCACTACATGTGCCCTCGCCCCGAACAACAAGATGACGATGTATTCCAGTGATAGTTTCACAAGCAGACAATCCCAGTAATAGTTTGACAATAAGGCAATCCTTTCATCTCATTCGTCAATGTATTTCAATTCATATCAGTATGTGTATATCACATAGGCCTACACTTGTGCACGAGTAAATATTTGTCGATAAATTGTGTATCATATGTGTATATCGTATAGCCTACACTTGTGCGAGTGTAAATGTTTGTCAATAAATTGTTTTAAAAATGTGTATATCGTATCGTAACTGTGCGAGTGTAAATGTTTGTAAATAAATTGTTTTCCTTCATACTTATTTCTCACTTACCTTTATCGATAAATATCATCCAACACATGCTTGGATATTGAATGAGTGAGCGCACTCCCCTCCCCGCCCCCTCCGCACGCGACCCCTCTGCCTGCCTGTATAATAATTTATAATATTGGTTCACGGTAGGCGGCCGCATTGGGTCGGCGGCCGCATTGGGTCGGCGGCCGCATTGGGTCGGCGGCCGCATTGGGTCGACGGCCGCATTGGGTCGGCGGCCGCATTGGGTCGGCGGCCGCATAGGGTTGGCGGCCGCATTGGGTCTGCGGCCGCATTGGGTCGGCGGCCGCATTGGGTCGGCCGCCGCATTGGGTCGGCGGCCGCATTGGGTCGGCGGCCGCATTTGGTGGAGACCTTTCACTGTACGAGTCCTCACCGTCAGTGCTTTCATCTCCGCTGTCGTGTCTCTTCAAGCCTCCCTCCCCCTCACTGTCACTGTCGCTGTTAGTGTTGTCATACGCGTGCGGCCTCCCGAGCTCTCAGCTCCTGACTGCTTTCTTCCTGAAGGACTTGAGAGTTGCCGCCTGGCGCGCCACCGGATCCACGCATTCCTGCACTTTGTCCAGCACGTCGCGGGGCAGAGGCTGTCCCAGGGTTTTCAAGTGTTTCATGCAAGTAGTAATCAAGCAAGTAATCACTTGATGTTGTCTTGGCGGCCCATGACGTAACCTGGTAGTATATTTTGTGCCACAGGTTTATCTCGTACTCTTCCGTAAATTATTAAATGTTTTGGTGGACGCGTTGAGGAGGGGGCGAGGAGATTCGGCACGCCTGTGCTTGTGCTGCCAGAGCCTAAGCGGGCAGTCCTCCAGATGGGCGTCCATGTCCCGCAGTAGCTGGTCCTCCGTGGTGGCGTCATAACACGCACTCGACGCCCAACGCTTGCCGCCTTACCCCTCACCACCTTGCTCGCAAACGTTCTCCTTGTACCCATCGTAGAAGTTGTCTTCCTCGTCCTAGGCCCAGGAATGTTGATATTCTTCTTTGTCTTCTTTCCATCCCCCTCTCCTCTCTTCTCTTCTGCCGCTTACATTGCCCTTTGGCGCCATACAGCTTCCTCTGTTTTCTTCAAAATTTGTAACACTCCTCTTTCTTTTTTGGACCGAGTCATGCGTTTCCTCAGAGTCGTCTCGTTCATATTTCTGCATTTACCAGCGACCTTGCTACCTGCGTGGCATTCTTCGCCGCGTTTCACCACCCTAGTGTACTTTTAGGGCACGTTCCAATCCTACGGCTTCCAGTCGTCAGCCACACACGCCAGGTGGGTGGCGGTGGTGGTCGCCATGGTCCTGATCGTGGGCAACACCTCCTCGCGGTTAGAGTCGTGGTGCGACGAGCAGCGGCTGCTGGTGGCGCTGCAGCTCCTCAACGAAGCCTGAAGCGGTACTCACCATTTCTATATCTCCTCGGTGTTGAGTTTGTTAGTGCGGTACATGTAAATGTTGTGCCTTCGTTGTTATCGCTGTTAACGTTGTTCGTCGTTAATCATTCAGGTGTTTTATCTTCCTTGCTTTAGCTTTAGCTTAGAATGTGATTATTCTACAACCATTCTTATCAAAGTCCATGCACAGTTTTGTGCACGTGTCATGAATCAGTGAGCGGGTCCTCTGAGACCTGCAGTTTTCTCTGAACCTCATATTTCTGGTCCCGGGTTCCTTGTTCTTCCATTGGCAGGACGGTTATGCATTATCTTCTCTTGAACGTGTGACGGTTGGGGACCTCCAGGTATCGACGTATTGGGCCTCTGGAACCTATAGATTTTTCTAATCCTCGGATCTTTGGCGGTGGATTATGTCATCCACTAGGAGGACGACTTCCACTCCATAGGCTCACTTATATGTTTGTGGATCGGCCGGTGATCTGTCGAATGGGTCTTTCTTGACCTGCATCTTTTGACCCTTGTTACCTCTGGGTCGAATCCTGTTTTTTTCACAATGAGAGGGCGGCCTCCATCTAGTTTGCTTGACGTATATTTTCTTCCTGTCCGTTACTTTCTGCTCGTTTTTAGCCACGGAAAGTATTTTCTATCTCCTTTCCCTGCCTCTTAAGCGACACTTTTGTTCTCTTGACCTGCAGGTGTCTTGGCTGCATAACAGTTTCCTGTGATGTTTTCTGTACTTCGTTTTTGAGGAGCAAGCTTGTTAATTATCCTTTGGCAAATCGCCCTCTCCAGGGCACACGTTGCACCCCGGGAGTTACTGCCAGTTTTTGGCTTTTCCGGAAGGTCTCTTTCTCTGACGACAGGCGTGCTATCTTTTCTTTCTTGCTATAGTAAGGTGAGCGCGTGCCCCGCCGAATGGGTGAACCTTGCCGCCAAGCCCTGCACTTCTTTATTGAACACCTCCTTGTCGTTGTCCAGAGCCTCGAGGAGGCGCCCATTGTTGCAAAACGTGCCCCTGTTGCAGTTTATGATAATCATAATAAAGGAATTCACGGTCCTTTGACGGGTGGGCATGCGTCCATACCGTCCTGAAAGCGAAGGCGTCTTGGCCGCGGGTTGGTCATGTGGGCGGGAATAGCTGCGCTTTCTCACACTGCAGGTGCCTCAATTCCCCTTGAAGTGCTGGTTGACCCTCTGCCCCGACACTGCCCTTCATCCTCTGTCGTGAGCTAAAGTTTACCTTGGAAGTTTAGCGGCGCGAGTATGCATTTATATCCTTGCTCATAATTCAGCTTTTTTGCTTTTTGTGACCTGTGGAGACTCATCGCTCCCCGGCTCACCTCCATCCTGTGACGTCTTGGTGGCCGCTAACCGCGCGGCTCACTTTCCATAGTTTCATCTACCATGCTCACTTCGGTGGGTTAACACCCCTCCTACCGCGGGCTTCACATTTCCATATGTTACATCTACGATGCTCACTTAGTTTGGCGTAACCCTCTTACTGCGGATCACTTTTTCCTGGTTATCATCTACCATGCCCCACGTTTCGTTGGCTAACACTCTCGGCGTTAGACTTGCCTCCACTGCCACGTCAAGCATCGTCACCGGTCGTGTTGTCATAGACCCAGCTCACCGGGGGGTGGGGGGAGGGTGGTTTTCCCATTTGACCCTTGTGACGCACTTTTTCATAGACCCAATATCGGACGACTCGCCGTCCCCGATCAGTTCGTCATCAAACGTCATTTTCGTACGGCAGCGTCATGATGCGAGGGTGCCGCGCGGGGCGTCCCTGTCAGCGCAGGCCTTCCCGTCGCTGTTTGCGCCAGGGGTTTCGTTGACCATAGTGACGGTTCGGATGTATTTTCTCGTTATGTTTTCCCACAGGCTCCTGGGCATCGACATTCTTCTGAGAGACTATTCTTGCCTGTTGCCTCTCCTTGGTGGTGGCCTTGCGTCGGTCCCGCGCCACAGGCGCGGGCCCAGCTTGGGGGGGCACTGATGATTCATCATACAATCCTTGTGCAGGCATTGTTGTTGCGGATTATCATTTGGGCATGCTTTTCTTTCGTTAGGGTTGAGTAGTGGCTCCTTCCATCGTGGTCTGTGAAGTTCTTAACGCCTGATGGGTTTGTCAAACCACGGACCCCCGCGTATTTCTGGTATTAAGGTAAGAAACGCCGTCTAAGAGATCGTACTTGGAGGTTCACCTGCGTGGTCGTATGAACATACACATGAGTAAAACGGAATAAATGACTCTTATGTTAGGCGTCTTTCGCGTCACCCTTCAACCACCACCTCATTGGTTCCAGTCTGCTGGCAGCACCTTAAGGATTTTTTTTCTTCATTAAAATTCAGTTTGGAATTAATAGTGGTTCCATTCTAACTGTCTTCTTTATAGGGACTGGCAACTAAGCGGGCTTTGTGTTACCCATTTTTTGTGTGCCCTTGGCCAGTCCTTTGTGATGTAAAAAAAAAAAAAAAAAAAAAAAAAAAAATCCAAGCACATGCCTCTGATGCAACTCTCGGCTGTAATACAGATTGTAAGAGCGAAGGTTCTGTACATAGTGACCGTATATTCAGTCTCTTTGTGTGATGTTATAATTACTTTGTACCCTGTGTGAACTATTGTAGCTGGTTTGACGTTCCTTTTTCTTCTTTCCATTGATTGAATACATGCAATACGAACCCAAGACGAAACCTTTGACCCTACACGAAAATTGATTTTAATAATTAGTGTGCAGCTCAACGAGATCTACCCTATGCATCTATCTGTTTTTTTATATAGCTGTTCAAGTTTCTGAGATATGTTTATTTACTTTTAAAAAACCTTTATATAATGAATTATTTATTGATGACATTGATATCTAACAGCATTGGTCTGATCCTAACCTCCAACCCTGCAGCGACTTGGTCCAGATTGAACTAAAGTCCGAGGGACAATGTTCTTCCCCCCCCTCACCCCCCTCACTCTCTCTCTCTCTCTCTCTCTCTCTCTCTCTTCTCTCTCTCTCTCTCTCTTTCACTCGTCTCATCTCATCTCGGTCTCATCTCTCTCTCTACCCCCTCTCCTCTCTCCTCTCCTCTCTCTCACCCTCTCCTCTCTCTCTCTCTCTCTCTCTCTCCGTCTTCTCTCTCTCTCCCTCTCTCTCTCTCTCTCTCTCTCTCTCTCCTCTTCTCTCATCTATCTCTCTCTCCTCATCTCATCTCTCATCTCTCTCTCCTCTCTCTCTCTCAAGTCATACTCTCTCTCTCGCTCTCACTTTTCTTTGCCATCAACGTCCAATCAAACATTACCTCTGTCGTACATACATTCCAACACATGCCAATTAATATTATTTTTGATAGTTAGTAGTAGTAGAAGTAGTGTATTAATACGTACTAAGTAGTAGTTTTTGTATTATATTAATTATTGGGGGGGGGGGGGGTTTGTTTTTTATTATTATTAATTAGTAGTAGTAGTAGTAAGTAGTAGTTAGTATAAGTAGTAGAAGTAGTAAAAGTAGTAGAAGTAGTAGTAGTACTATTAGTACTAGTTGTAGTAGTATATAGTAGTAGTAGTAAGTAGTAGTAGTAGTAGTAGTAGTATAAGTATTAAGTAGTAGTAGTAGTGTAGAGTAGATGCCAGTACGTAGATGGCGTTTGCCTCCTGAGGTTATGGCTGGCCAGTGAAGGGCTCACCCAAAACCTGTTGTAGGTGGAATCCAAACACGTCGCCCTACATGACTGAAAAAGGGGGATTCTTGTGCTCAGACACGATGATGTGAGAGATTTGACTGCCAGCATGGCTCAGGGAGGTATCCGCGACGTCCCACTGAGCCACCTCTCTCCTCTCCCCTTGAATGGCGAACACGTGCAGTACAGGACGGCCAACACCACAAACTGAGGCCCGAGTGGACGTAAGTGCTCGTGTTGTTCTGGACCAGAGGACGAGAGCGTTCATGGACATCAGAATCTTCGATCTAATGGCCCGCCTGCTACCAGAGGATCCACACTGGAAGCTGCTCCACCAAAAAATGAACTGGAACAAATCAGAGTTATGGAGATAGGATCCGAAATGTTCGACCAGGGCAACCTTCACACCCCTGGTTTTCACTACGTCCGGCGGGGTGGGCCCCAAAGCCAAAGTGCTTCTATTCAAGACTAGCAGATGTTATGGCAAGAAAAGAAGCACCTCCAAGGGAGCCACGTTGTCGCCTGGATGATGTGTCCGTCTCTCCTTCTCCCTGCTCAGGTCTGCCCTCCTATGTTTTTCCTCAGGGGTACTAAATACATCCGCCCCCCACAAGCTCGATTTAGACGGCCATAACTACAGGCCACTGTAAGTGAGAGCGGCATATTAGTGTAGATGACAGGAAGAGGAGTAGAGTAAGTAGTGACCAGTAGTAGTAGCCTATGTTGGATGCCACATTCAGTAGCGATCATAGTTATAGGGCTAAAAACCGGCAACCAGTTAATGGATACCCAATAAACAGCGGTTGGAGGTATCTTTAAAAAGGGAAAAAAGTAGTAGTATAGTAGTAGTAGTAGGTGTAGTAGTAGTAGTAGTCAGTTAGTATAGTAGTCAGTAGTAGTAGTAGTAGTAAGCAGTAGATGTAGTAGTACTATTATATTTATTATAGTAGTATTTTAGTAAAGGCGTCCCCTCCCCCTCCCTTCCATCCTTTAATGACAAGTTGTAATGCATATAAAAGAGTTGCTTTACATCCGTCAAAGCGACACGTCTCTATTGAGTCCGCTGATGTTGTCGGCGGCTCAAACCTCGCCGCAGAATAATCCTTCCCACAGACCGTCTCTAAAGCGGGTTGAATTAATCATCTCACCATTTATGCTGTAACAAAACCATTCTAAAACACGCTTCTCAGAGTTTACTGTTTGTATCTTAAGTTATTTTGATTACTTTGTTTCAGTTTTTTTTCGTGCCTATTATATTATTATTATTATTATTATTATTATTATTATTATTATTATTATTATTATTATTATTATTTTCATTATTATTGTTATTATTATTGTTATTATTATTATTATATAATTATGCTATACTAATCATTATTATTATCATAATCATCACTTTTGTCATCATTATCAGAGATTGGAATATGAAATGGAGGTAGTTGAGATGTTGTACCAAAGACTACTGGACTTGCTACTCCTGCCCCGCCCCAACCCGTCCATGACCAGTGGAGGCCGATCGGCAAGGTAAAAAGGTGTTTCAAACATCACTCTCATCTCCCTTCCTATGGTTTATCAGTATAAATTATATACTGTTATCTTTATAAATGTTTGTTCTTAAATATTCTCAAATAAAAAGCAGTTAAATACACCAAAAAAATGCTATTATAAGAGAGTAAAGAAATATGCATGAACTTAATTTTCACTTAAACTCTTCGCCATTGAATATTTTGCTTCAAAACTTTTTACATGATACATATCAATAAAAGCGGATTTACATTCACTTTTCAATGGTATATTTCGTTTTATGATAAATGAACTACCACCATGCATACATTAGCGTAACTAAAAAAATAACATCATCAATCGGATCGGCAAGTAAAAACGTGTTCCATGAATACAGTAGACTATGGTTTATCAGTATAAATGATACACCGTTATCTTTATAAGTGTGTTTTCTATAATATTGTTAAATAATAAACTGTTAAAATACACTAAAGAAATGCCATTATGAAACTCTGAAGAAATATGCATGAACTTAATATTCACTTAAGCTCATCGCCATTTAATATTTTTTGTAAAACTTTTTACATGAAACATATCAATAGAAGCGGAATTATATTTGCTTTCAATTGATATATTTAGTTTTCTTATAAATGAATTATCACTATGCATAAATTAGCGTTAACTAAACAGTTACATCATCAATCGGGTCATTTTCCCGATTAATGAGGTTATTTATTAAGTTAACGCTAATTTATGCATACTGAAAATTCATTTATCAGAAAACTAAATATATTAATGGAAAGCTAATACATTTCCGCTTCTATTGATATGTTTCAATTAAAATGTTTATGCGCAAATTATTAAATGGCGAAGAGTTTTAGTGAATATTAAGTTCAAGCATATTTCTTCAGTCTGATAATGATATTTCTTTAGTGTATTTTACTGTTCCTTATTTGATAAAATTATAGAACAAGCATTTACGAAGGTAACAGTATATAATTTATACTGATAAACCATAGGAAGGGAAATGGGAGTGATGTTTGAAAATGTCAGGAATCGCGGCACTGGCCTCCACTGGAAATAGCCCAAACTGAGTAGCAGGTCCAGTATACAGTAGTATACATATTATGGGTTGGCCAGCTCAAACGTTAGCCACGCTGTTCCTAAACGTTTCTGGGCGTTGCTGCTGCTGCTCTTCCTTCAGACAAAACATTTACTGCTGCCGGCCTGTGTGTCTGTCTTGTGGTGCCTCTTCCTGTCACTCTTAAACTGGGCCTCGGTGTGGGTTTATGGTGCGCCCTGTTTTTCCTGCATTCCCTTAGGGGCAATTCACCCCGGCTCTATTTCTTTCTTCATTGATCACTGGGGGGATACTCTTCATCTATGTCATTTGTTTATATAATGTATTGAAAAATGGCCTGGGGGCGGGCCTGTTTGATGAGGGGAAAGTAAGGTTGTGCTAAACGAAAATTGATGATGGTGTGATGGAAGTGAAAGGGATAGGTGAAATGGTAATGCAGGATGACTTAAGGAGTAAAGGGGTGGAAGTAATTTAAGGAATGAGCTTATTAGTTCTTGCCGTAGATGTTTCCTCCTTTCCCTATTCTTTTTCAAATGCCTTCCTTCTTTCTTTTCTTTCTTCTCTCTTTGTAGATTCTTCCTGGTAATGTATTCCTTTGTCTAGCTCCTTCCTTTCTTTTCTTCCTTCTTTTCTTCCTTGTATATTCTTCCTCATATTCCTTTTCATAGATTCTCTCTCCTGCCTCCTTCCCTCTTTGAAGTATGATATCTTCCTTTTCCGATACAAAATGTCCCTGTCTCCTTATCCTCTTTTCCTCTTCCTCCTCCTCCTCCTCCTCCTCCTTCTTCTCCACCTCCTCCTCCTCCTCCTCCTCCTCCTTCTCCTCCTCCTCCTCCTCCTCCTTCTCCTCCTCCTTCTCCTCCTCCTCCTCCTCCTCCTCCTCCTCCTCCTCTTCTTCCTCCTCCGCGCTCGAGTTCGCGCTCTTTACTTTTGGTCAATATGTCAACGAGGCCCGCTTTCACTCTGCCTTCTCCTCATCTTACTTCTTCCTTCTTTTCCTTCTTTTTCGTAAGGTCCTAGCAGGTTTTCTTGTTGTTTTTGTCCTCTTTTTTTTGTCCATTCCCTAATTGATCAACCTCCTAGAAATGATATATCGTATGTGTGTGTCTGTGTGTGTGTGGTGTGTGTGTGGTGTGTGTGTGTGTTGGTGTGTGTGTGTGTGGGGGGATGTGTGTGTGTGTGTGTGGTGTGTTATGTGTGTTGTGTTTATGTGTGGTGTGTGTCTGTGTGTGTGTGTGTGTGTTTGTGTGTGTGTATTAGTTGTGTGTGTGTGTTGTGTGTGTATGTGTGTGTTGGTGTGTGTAATTGGTGTGTGTATGGGTGGTGGTTTTTGTTATGTGTGTGTATGTATGTATGTGTGTGTGTGGTGTGTGTGTGTGTGTGTGTGTGTGGGGGTTCATGTTTGTGTGGTATGTGTGTGTGTGTATGTGTGTGTGTGTGTTTGT